>JBAMBF010000582.1:0-250000 GCA_037043605.1 Drosophila multiciliata
CCTATTCGCTACGTAGACCTCACACACACACACTCACGCACACACGCGCTGTTGAGCGTCGTATCTGAGAGTTACTTTTGCAGCAAAGGTAGCAGCCACCAACTGTCTGTGTATCTCTCTCTCTCTCTCATATTATTGGCTCTGTCAATTTGTTTTCTTGTGTGTGGCTCTCTCGATGGATCTCTCAGGGGCCAGAGTTGGACAAACGGAGCACCGAGCGCCGACTCAGCAGGCAGATTGCTCAGTTAGTTCTTCAAGGGAACTCAGCGATTTTTGACGTTTGTTCTTGTTGCAAACACGCATACAAAGACACAAACTCACTCGAACGCACAACCACAAACCAACAAATCTACAAATCTTCAAATCTCTATTTCTCGCCGCAAAGTTATATTGTTTTCTTTATTTTTTTCTGTTATTTTGTGTAAGAAAGTGCCCATTTAAAAGTTTGTTCATTCTCAAAGAAAAACTTTATGAAAATATACAAAGAAAAACAAAATTAAACGTGTACATAACTAGTTGTTGCTATATGTTTTGTGTATCGACCTCTGCGAACTTATCGTCGTAACAGCGGCAATAAAACAACATCAGCTAAAAATAATAATTAAACAGCGCATGTTTGTTTCACTTACTCTGCGAATGTGCGTCGCTCTGTGTGCGTGTGTGTGTGTGTTTGTGTGTGCGTGAATATGTGTGTGTTGTCTTTGCATCAGTGTTCAAGTTGAAAACCCAGCACAATAATTGCCCGAACGCTGTGTAATTAACAACAGTAATTTTTGTGTTTCGTAGCTGCAAATAATTCAACATATATATGCACTACATATTAAAATTTTGCTGGCCCTGCAAAAAGCAATTTCGATTCGCTTCAAATTCGCATTTTTCTCGAGTTTCGCGCGCTCGTTCGTGTTTGTGCGTGTACGTGTGTGTTTGTGTGTTAGTCTCACATTGCCTGCCCAGTGTCTGTCTGTCAACCGACACCAGACGGACCGACACACAATCGAGCTTGAGACACGGCACTCACATTGCCTCAGCGTCGTAGACGTAGCCAAGAGATACTTGCTTATCTGTCCGGTCGTCGCACCCTTTCTTGTGCCATCCGTCTACGATTTCGTCTCCGTTTTTGGTCCGATTTTTACTTCTGAATTGTGCAATATTATAAACCCACAACACTGACAAAGCACCAACCTTAATCGGATTGGTGGCAAAGACACGAAAGCAACAAACGCGATCAACAAGTGAGTGTAGTTTGTTGAAGAGTATTTCATTTTCAGTGCACCAAAGAACTTAAGTGTATATTATGCAAATTACACACCATAATTTATATAACATTCTAATGGGCTCTTATTTTAATTAAAGAGACGCACATATTCAATTTCATTTAGGATAGGTTCTTTTTATGCCACCACAGATTAGATAATAAGTTTTACTTAATCTAATTTTGTTGAGATACTTTCTTATTTATGATTTTTTTATAATATAATTTTCTTAAATTTAATTATAAATTAGTATATTAAATTTTAAATTTTAGAATCAAAGTACTTCAAAGGTATTGTTTAGGGTCCCATTTCAGCACTATGCTATCTAGTACTATTCAATAGAACTACAGGTTTTGCTCATTAAGGAACATAAATATACCTGCACCTGCAGCACCTGCCATGATGAGTCAGAGAGCTGTTGCAAATAAGTGGTAAGAGGGTAGAGGTGCTGATGTCCATTAGCCGATAAAAATGCGTTCATTTTACAAATGTTTAGATTGCTAAATAAACAAACTCAACACAATCCAATACACCTATCCCCACCCCCCTCACCACGAAGTGATCAAAGTCGAAGCAATGAAACACAACACATCTCGCAGCTCGTCCGTTTTTGTAGACTAAATAGTTTTCTGAGCTGTTTGTTTATTTAATTAGCGTTTGTGTGCGGACAGGGAAAATAAGTTGGCGAAGCTGCCGGCGGGCAGCTAGGAGAGGGGTATCAGAGTGAGACCAAACAACAAAACATTAAAGCGATCAAATACAGCCGCAAGAAATCTGAGGCATTCTGTGAGGCGTACCCCCCTCTCTAGCCTCATGGGCGCGCATCTTCTTGGGGCACAATCCAATTGAGGTTCATACAACGTTCAACTTATTCGTTGCAGCAAGCGAAAATCTAAATTTAGATGCCAGCCGCCAGTCGCGACCCACTTGCCACCGTTTATTTTCAATCTGAGCTCACTCTTAAGTAATCTCAAGTGCAACACTCAATTTTTATATTTTTTATATGACTAAATGGTTTATTTTACGCCTAGCAAAGTGACCGGAAAAAATATATCGAATTTAAGTGCACTAAAAAATTTGAGATTGATTGTTTAACCAAGTGAAATAGACCCCCAAAGTAAGTGTTTTGTGTGTATGATTATGGCAAACAATTCAACAAAAAAACACCTTGCATAAATATAATTATTTTTTGTGTGCTCTAACAATAAATTTGAGCTTGCACAACGGATTTTTTCAAACGAAATTCGAGTGACTTATGACTGGAATAAACACTTTTTATTGTCTAGTTATGATTTTTCTGTTATTTTTTATATATATTTATATACTATATACTTAAAAGGCCGTTTTTTTTTATACATGAACTGATAGAAACGAAATGGTTATTAAATTTTACAATTGCTTTGCATTTCTTAAATTTTTAGGCATTTGTGGCAGTGCCTCCATGTCCGTAAGGTGATCTCTCCATCCAAGACAATGCTGCAGCACACGATGACGAAGCGTAAAACGCTAATCATTGCCTGGTTTGGGATTGTGCTGGGCCTGTGCATTGGCACCGTTCTGAAGAACTATCGAGCCCTGGAGATAGTCAAGCACTGCAGTCTGCGGCCCACAAATCTGAAATCACCGCACGAAATTATTGGTCTCGATAATAGGGACACCATACAGAATTCTCAGCGCAATTTGGTATTTGTGGGCGTTATGACGGCCAAGAACTTTATTGAGGGTCGTGCACGAGCCGTGTACGATACGTGGGGCAAGGAGGTGCCGGGACGTATTGCGTTCTTTAGCTCTGAGGGCAGTTACTCGGATGAGCTGCCAGTTGTTGGTCTCAAGAATGTCGACGATCGCTATCCGCCACAAAAGAAATCATTCATGATGCTTTACTATATGTACGAGCATTATATTGACCGATTCGAGTGGTTCATTCGAGCCGATGACGATGTCTACATTGATCCAGATAAGCTGGAACGGTTTCTTCGCTCCATTGATAGCTCAAAGCCACAGTTCATTGGACAGGCGGGCAAGGGCAATAGCGAAGAGTTTGGCCTGCTGTCTCTTGAATTCGATGAGAACTTTTGCATGGGCGGCCCCGGCGTCATCCTTAGCAGTGAGACACTGCGTCGCGTCGCACCACACATTCCCACTTGCCTGAAGAATCTGTACAGCACTCACGAGGATGTTGAGGTGGGGCGTTGCGTGCAAAAGTTTGCCGGGATACCCTGCACCTGGAACTATGAGGTAATGCTGAAGGCAGTTACTGAGCACCGAGAACCGATGCCTCATCACGTTTCTTCCAATTTATAGATGCAGTACATATTGCGGCACAATTCGAGCGGACGCAACGCGTACACGGGCAAGCTGAAGCGCAAGGAAATACACAATGCCATCACACTGCATCCGATCAAGCAAGCGCCGCTAATGTATCGTCTGCACTCCTACATACAGGGGCTCAAGGCCGAGGAGCTGCGCCAAGAGTCGCTGCTGCTGCATCGCGACATCAAGCGGATGGCCAAATATTTGGAGGTGCCCGACGATAGCACATATATGCTACCTCGCGTCTCACCAGCAGCCGTATCGGACAAGGAGAAAGGCAAACAATTCTTTGAGGATCATAACATTTTAGGTAAGTCCACATCTGTTTCAATTTCCATGCATATTTCAATTATTGACTGTATTTTGTTGCTTGCATTAGGCATTAGTCCAGAGCTGAATAAATTTGTGCCCGCCAGCACAGCGGAGCTCTTGGACTGGTCATTTATATCACGCAGCATGTATTCGGCAGGCTCAGCGAACCCCAAGCAGAAAATCGATTCGGCAATGCGCGAGGGACTCGAGGATGTCATAACCGAGGTGATGGAGAACATCAATTACTATTCGCGACAACGCGGTCGTGTCATTGAGTTCCGTGAGCTGCTTTATGGCTACCATCGGCTGGATGCGTTACATGGCCAGGATCTGATACTTGATCTGTTGCTCATCTACAAGAAATATAGGGGCAAGAAGATGACGGTGCCCGTCCGGCGCCATCTCTATGTGCAACGCGCCTTTACTGGCATCTTTGTCAAGGAGTTGGACGAGAACTTCTACAATGTGACGCTACAGCAAAGTGAGTAATTGCGATTGTCATTTAATGCATTTGACTTATGTCACTTATATCGGCAGGTTTGTTGGGCAGCCTCCTGCAAAACAGCATATCGCGCCTGAGCAGTCACTTCACAATACCCAGTAATCTGCTGGCTGTAGCGCAGGACACGATCGTTTTTGTGCTGCCCATTGCTGGGCGACTGGCGACGTTTCAGCGCTTTCTGCAAACTTATGAGCGAGTCTGTATTGGAGCTGCGTCCAACTGCGATCTGCTGGTGGTCATCTTTGGCCCACCCGACGAGCTGACCGATCATCTGCGGCTGCTCAACGAGCTGCGTGACCGATATATCTACAAGCAGATCAACTATATACATCGTAGTGGACAATTCTCGCGAGGCGTTGCATTAGATATTGCAGCACGCTCATCCTATATACAGCAGCAGGACATCATTCTGTTCATTGACGTCGATATGGTGTTTGGCGTGGAGACGCTTCAGCGCGTCCGGATGCACACGCAACGCGGCCGGCAAGTTTATCTACCCATTGTATTTAGCCAGTACGATCCGAAGCGTCGTGGAACAGCCACCGGCTTCGAATCGCTACCCATTAACGATGAGAATGGTTATTTCCGTCAGTTTGGCTTTGGAATTTGTGCCATTTACAAATCAGACATACTGGATGATGATATTAATGGCTTTGACAAGGACATCACTGGCTGGGGACTTGAGGATGTCAAGTTTCTTGAGAAAATTGTGCGAGTCGGTACGCGACAACATGGATTTTTATCCAACACGGCCGAAGTGCCACTTGACTATAATGAGGCCGCCGAACAGTGGCGACGCCTCAGCGTTTTTCGTGCTCCAGATCCGACGTTGGTGCACATCTACCATGACATTAGCTGCGATGTGCAACTTGATGCGCCACAATATAACATGTGCCTTGGCACTAAAGCAAACTCATTGGGCAGCACCCGACTAATGGAACATCTGTTCTTTAACAATCGCCAGAACATCGACTTTATCACCGTTCTCAATCTTCGAAAGCAGCAGGCCAGATGATGAATTGGCGTCGCCTACATTTTGGCATTTTCCATTATAGTATTGCACTAAATGTTTCCTATCTGTGTGTGTTTGCGTGTGTGCATAGACTCCTTGCCAGCAATTATACCAAATGAATTACTTAGCTAAATAATTAGCTATACACTGCATATTGTAGCGATTAGATTTGTATTCGGCAAACCGAAAATGAAAGGTCCTTGCAAAACTAATAAGATATTTGTTGTTCCAATTATAGTTGAGACCTACTTAAATGCAACGTTCCTTACCAAATTATGAAATGAATTTTATGTTTTAATCATAGACAGATATATATTTATTTCATTTTGAATGACTTCAAATCAAATTTACCAGAATTTGTGGATTAAAATTAATTGTTGGCCCTGTATATATTGTGTACATATGTATAAATGTGTACATATAATATGTACATATATATGTACATAGTATATAAAAATTAAACTTAAGGATAAGATAAGCTAATGACTTTATATGAGGAGCTTGTGATTATAGGCCAGGAACATCTCATACAATTTTCTTGCATTAATTACATTTTTCTTATATATATATATATATATATATATATATATACCTGGGGCAGACATTTAAAATGATGTATTTGTATTATTGTATAATAGAATTTGCAGGGACATGTTTTCACAGTAATGTATTAAACAACAAGGAACAAATGCTCGAGGTTGCTCGGTGCAATCCAGTTTCATCATAATAGTTATGAATAAATAGCATACATCGTTTTTAAATAAAAAATTGTTTGAATATAACATGTGGATGCAACTTTGCTTGCTAGGAAATATTGAATTCACATATAGTCTACGGGCTGTATGCCTAATAGGGCCATCGCTGACTTGAGCACCTGACGCACCGCCTTGACCAAATAGATGCGAGCATAAAGCGTGGGCATCAGATTGGAGCGCTTCTGCACGAGAATCTGCTTAGTACGATAATATCGGCTAAACACGGAGGCCAATTCGACGATGTAGCGCACGATAAGATGCACGGCGCACTGGCCCTGCTTGAGATGGGACAGCGTTGACTGGATTAAATTCGGGAAGTTTAGCAAATAGCCAAAGATCAATTGCCATTCCAACTGAAAAGATATACACAACATTTAATGTAATATATAAATATATAAATATGTAGATAGAACGAACTTCATCTTCAAGCAGATTGAGATCAATCTTATCTAGCGGCGGCAACGGCTCATAGGCGCCCGAATCCACTTTGACGGCAAAGGTGCGAAGCAGCGTTTCCAGGCGCGCCGAATTGTATAGTATATAACTGGCACCCTTGTTTCTTCCCGAACCGTTGCGGACCAAAGTGACGCCACTGGCATGACGCACCTCAAACAAGTCCACTATGACGGTTGCGTGGCCCAGGCGTTGCAACAGACCCCCAATGTCCTTATCCTTGGAACAGTCGCGCAGACCATTGCGATGCATTGCCATTAGCAACATATCATTTGAGCGCACACTGTGTGATATATGGAATGTCAAATTATGAAATTCGTTAGGTGAAGTCAGCATACTTACGCCATGTAGTCTTCACTGGTGAGTGTTGCAGCCGTTTTTTTGGTCGGCTCCAGCACTGGACCGCACATAATGTGCACCTTCATCTTATCCGGCTCATCGTTGGCCAAGCAACGCGGCTGATTGTTGGTTTCGATGCTGAGGAGCAAGGTGTCATCGGTCTTCTGTTCTGGAGCAACCAGGCGCCAGTCGACATAGTCCAGCAAACGCTGCACAATGTGGAATAGTTGAGTTGCGCGAAATTTGTGTAGCTCTTTGGTGTTGCCAGTGTTAAGGGTTAGGCATAGTGTCGGCACACTGATTGCCGTTGACTTCTTGTGCTTTCCATAAGCGTCGCCATCGCTCAATATTGAGTGCATAACGTGAGATATGATTGGAGCACGTTGAAAACGCAGGGCGTAGCGTTCCTTGCGCAGCATATTGACACTGAGCAGCGGGAATACCCATTGTTTGCTGAGGTCCAGCAGCTGTTGCACTGCCTGCTCGTCCGGCAGCAAATGCTCGGTTTGACGGCGCAATCGCAATCCCCGTCTATGGATAAAGCCTTCCCAATTAAATTTACTTGACGCAATGCTGAGATCTCCCAACTGGATAAGGTTCTCGTTATTATAGCGTAAGAGATCGCCAAAGCGCTCAAAGACTGGAGTATCCCCATTATCTGGCCCAATGACGAAGAAATTAATCAGTTGATGTGTTAGTTTGCTTAATGGATTTTGTAACATGTCGGTGCCGTGTAAGCTGATTAAGCAGTTCATGTTGAGATGTCGAAATACCCAAAATGTTGAATATCCAGTGGACGATATGTGATTCGAGAGCTTGAATGTTTAGACGAGCCCCTGTCGGCTGTAAAGATTAGTTATAGTTAATGTGCAAATCTTGTCGGCTGCTGCATGTTTTTAAAAATTGCAACTTGTCCTTGCTTATCGATATTCGCAAATTCTTTCCATTTTTTTGTTATTATGGATGATAATATTTTGATAGTTGTCAAGCTGCAATTTAATGCCACCTATCGGTGTTGCAAATTTAGTTACTACCAATTTGTGAGCAAATATTAAGTTCAATATATATGAATAAATACCGTTTGTCCCATAGACTAAAGATATTCGTAAATTTGTCTTTTTTTATTCGCGTACTGCAAATTACATCCAGACTACGATTTCAATAAAATAAACTTGAGTAAAGTGACGCGATACATTGTTTCTCAGAATAACCTATCGATAGTTGCGCTTAATCGATTTTGCTCATCAGAAACAGACAACAAAAAAGCGAAACACGCACAAAATAGACACATAAAATATGGGTAGCCACAATATCATGCTTGTGTGTGTGTTTGTGTAGGCGTTTTGTTGTTAACATTCATCATAACAAACAGTAAGCAATGCCGCGTAGTTTTGGCTCGGGATCGAACCTGCTGGATCTAGGTGTTGTCTGCCTGATATGTTTGCGCGCTGAGCCTGGTTACTGTTCCATTTATGGCCAGGATCTGGAGACGCCGCATATGCAGATTGTGGACAAGATACGCAGCTGCAGTGCACTGCAACTGGACCCGTCACTGCTCTCCCAATTACCGGATAAGATATGTCACGGCTGTCGCAACGAGCTGAGCATCACATACCGTTTCCAGCAGAAATGCGTCGAGGCGCAGAAGGTTTTTCAGTCGGCAACGACGGCCGCACTACTACTGGACGTTGACAAAATGGAGTTGGAGCAGACTCAAGAGTTCAATTTGCCCACCAGCCTCAAAATCAAGCTCCTTGAAACAGGGCCGGCCTCCTCCAGCAAAGCCGTCAAGTATTATAGCGACGATGATGATGAGGGTGATGACAATAATGCTGATGCGGATGCTGATGATGGTGATGGTGATAATGTGGACTCGATAACGTTGATGCAGCCAGAGGATGCGGCAAAAGCGCTGGTGCTGGCGGAAGTTGTGACAGTCGACGCATCCGACCATGAGGATGAGAAAATGCTCGAACAGGACGTTAGCTGGGGTGCAAATCGAATGGAGCAGCAGATGCACAGACTTTGCGAGTCGGAGCAAGAGCTATACCAGGATCACGACCAGGACGAGGACCAGGATCAAGAGGATGATGACTACAAATTTCCCATCGAGCAGAACATTGTGGACACATTCGCAACACCTAACAACAACAATAGCAACAACAACAACATTAATAAAAACAATATGCAGAACGCTGCTCTGCGAAATCGTCGACCCCCTGAGGCGAAGATTTGTGATATCTGCGGTAATACGTACAAGTATCAGCATGCGTTGAACGCGCACATGCGACGCCACAACAACGATCGGCCATATCCGTGCGAGGTGTGCCAGAAGGCGTTTATATCGAATGTGGAGCTGCGCCGGCACATGCGTGTCCACACTGGCCAGAAGCCGTATGGCTGTCACTACTGTGAGCGTCGATTTTCGGATTTTGGCAGTAGCAAAAAGCACGAGCGCATCCACACCGGCGAACGGCCGTATGTCTGTGAGGTGTGCAACAAGGGATTCGCCTATGCCCATGTGCTTTCCGTGCACCGGCGCACGCACACCGGCAAAAAACAATTCCAGTGCACTCAGTGCGACAAGGGATTTACTAAGAAATGCTACCTGACCACGCATATGGAGCAGCATCGCATCGCCAAATTACGTACTATCAAGGTGAGCAGCGTCTCCCCCAACCTGCCCACTCACAAGGAACAACAACAACAGCAAAATGGATCGGAACGACAGATGCCCTATGAAAACAACAAGGATGGAGTCAACGGCAATGCTGATGTGAATGCGAACGCCAATGATGAGGACGACGATTATGATGATGATCACAATGTGAGTGCGAGCATGGGCATGCGAACCCTTAATGAAATGGGCGGCGAGCAGGACAAGGTGCTGGAGGAGTGCATTGTGAACAATGATTTCATGTTCAACGACGAGCATGCAGACGAGCCGGAGCACGTTATTGACGATTATAACGATGTTGAGCTAGACGAAAGCGATTTTCAGCATGTACAAAATGTCAAGGTGCCATACGGGCTCGTCAGCGATCTGCTAGACGCTGACGACCTGGTCGGCGATACCAAATACTTAATGGAATAGTCAAATCCATCGCCAACCCTAACTTTTCTCACTACACACATTCGGCTTGCATTGTCGATTAATCGGACTACCACATATATCTTATAGCTGCCAATCAAAATCGGTCGAGCTATATGTTATATGTCGACGTCTGATGCTATCATCTTACGCAAAACTCCACCCAAAACAAATTAGAATAATGCTCACAAGCTGTGTAAATATAGCCGTTGGCAACGGTTTCCGACATACTACTTATGTTAAGGTCCAACTAATGTTCTCTTTTATAATTTTTAAGAACAACTGTGTAAATGAGGCGTAGGCTGTGCTCCACGTCGTATATGTAGCAGAGCCGTAATAAGATACTTTATAAATATGATTTATTGTACGTTAAAGTAACGCAAAGATGCACATGTTTCTCGAGTTTATGGCTTAGAACACTTGTCATTAGTTAATATTAGTGTTTAAAATCAATTTAACCTTAAAAATAACTTTTTATATAGATTAAGTCTATGTACTTATGTTATATGTTATAGGCATTCTGACTGGTTGAGTTTCACTTGACCTACAATTCAAATGCAATGGATTTGCAATGCTAATGCAATAATATGATTATATTAATTAATATATTACTATTTATATTTTTCAGCCTGTGAATGGCGACTTTCATGATTGTTGTTTTGTGCAATTATTCGGCGGGCTTTTAGTAAAAGACAGTTGTAATAAATCATTTTCATTTCATTTAATATGTACTTGTATATTTGCTATCAAAATTCGGACAATTGAGCTAACAATTTGTAAAAATGGGGAAGTTCGTGGGTTGTCGGGTTCTCGGTTTCAGATTCGCACGTTCTTTTCAGCTGCTGCTGCTGTTGCCGAGAAGGTGATTAGATGCGAGTAAGCACATTTTGAACCGGTTTACGGCGAGGTCAACGTTTTTGGCCATGGGGCCCTTGGGCAGTGTCCAATGGCTTTACAAAATTATTAACATAATTTATTTTTAAACTATTGCAAAACTTCACATCAAAAATCGTATAAAAATGTTAAAAAAAAAAAAAATTAAAAACCAAAAGTTTTTGGACGACGAATTCGATATAATAAATTACAGTTTGCCAATGGCGACGAGATGGAACAATAAAACTTGAACAATCCAACAACAGGCGCCATTCTAATCCTCAAAAGTGATGCGGCCGGGCCCATGGTTCTTCATGTAGCGCCTATAGGCTTTGTATCGCGGATTCTCGGCCAGCTTTTTCTTCATTTCCTCATCCTGATCGGCCTTCCACGCAATAAATTTGTCACGCTGCCACAGCTCCAGCTGTAAATACTCAGCGATCTGTCTGTCTTCCAGGGAATTGAACTGATGCTGTCCCATGCCCATGTGGCGGCGAATTAAATAAAGCATCTGCTCCTCGCCATACGGCTGTTTGAGCAGCGTAAAGCGCCAGAGCCACAACGCATGCCACACAATAAAATTGAATAGAGTGTATGGACAGATGAGCAGCTGCACCCAGAGTATATCCCACAGCGTGGGCTTTGCATATCCACCCTGCACGTCCATCTTCTCCTCGATGACCTTGCGTATGATGCGCTCAAGTTCCTCCTTTTGTTCCGGTTTCGATAGGCGATTTTTGCCCTTCCGATTGTGCACACGCTCCTGGATCTCATCTTGTGCGATATCCAGCGCCCTGTTGCGATATTTTGGGACGGTTGCAAAGTACTTGATGGCCGCATCGTAGCGCTGCCAGCCGGAATAGTACTGGATCACCGAGATGATGGTTAGCGTAGCCACAATCACCACACGCACATCTACTTTGGGGGCCACACGTCGACGATAGTAGCGATAGTAATGCGCATAGTACGCATCCGGATTGTCCAGCATGTAGTCGTAATCGGTGCGCGATTCCTCATCGCGCAATATCTCATAGGCGGTGGCAATCAGCTTAAACTGCTCCTCGGCCAGTGCCTTGGCTTCCTCGCCACGGTGCAGATCCGGGTGATGTTTGCGGGCGAGTAGGCGATATGATTTGCCAATCTCCGATTTGGACGATTCTCGTGTGACACCCAACACATCGTAGCAGTTTTCCTTGCCGCAATAGAGGCCATCCAACAGGCCCACGCATAACGTGGGCAAGACACTCACGAACAGGCAGGTGTACAGCCATATTTGCAACTGAGTGTGTGGCATTTTAAGTGTGTGTGTTTATGTTTAGTGTGTGTGTGTGGCAAGCAACAGCTGTTGCTCCTGGCTGCCTGACGTGCGCGGTGTATTCGCGAGTGTGGGTCAAAGTGTTTGACAGTTTCACACAAAGTTGCGGCAATCAGCGTGCTTGCTGCTTGGCAACTGTTGTGCTCCGTTCTTTGCAACGTTGCTTGTTGCTTTCTGGCGCTTACACGTCTCTTTGCACTTTCACCTTGGTTTCTTAACGTTCTTTGCCGTTCTTTTTTAGAGTTGTATTGGTGATCAGCGGAACCACAACGGTTTCGAGCCGCTTCGAATTGAACTAGCTCTTTTTCACCTTAAATTTGCAAGAGATTATGAGGTTACGTTGACTTCTAATATTAATTAAATATACCTGAATTTATGATCGTTATGTGTTATATGGTACATATACAATATAGGACAAGTTGCGATTTGATTCTAAAGCTTCTTAAGGCAAAGTCCGCATTTTTTATAAGTATTCTACAAATTTTAGTTCAGTTCCAGAAACCGATTGTTAACCTTCGATAACAGCACAGTCAATCTTCCAATCGGCGCCAATTGTCGAAATTAATTACTGTGTGGCGAAAGGAAAATTCGCAAAAGAAAAAAAGCAAAGACTCGTCGATTCTCTTGTATACCAGTTGTAAAGTTTGAACAAATTTACCCAGTATTATGAGAAACAAAAAAAATTAAAGGAGTTTTATACGGTATGATTCATTGATAGATATGTTTTGTTTTGTTTTATATTTGAATGTCTAATAGTCTAATAAATGTTTAATAGTCAGAAATATTAATAGACGATGATAATAGTATATTGTTAATATTTCATATAACGTATTTATGTCCAGAAATATAAAATTTTTATTAAGTTTGAATGGTCAAGAATTTGTTCATTTTCAAATGTACATATGATAAAAGATTATAATATCGATAAATTTGGAATCAAAAGAATCGCCTTGTCATATAGTTTTCGCATTATCTGGCCACGCTATGAGGCAGCGTTCCCAGCTGTTTGACCCAAAACAAATAGCAAATGATTCTGTGAAATTGGCCATTCACTTAATCAGTGTTTTGCAACAGGGGGCATGCAGCGCGCAAACAGTTTGGACAGAGTAGTACGTCAGCATCTGGAACAGAACCGCTTTGAACTTTGACGCAGCCAACTGCCTGGAAACATCACAGGCAATGATGCCGATGCCTATGCCCGCATACGCATACGATGTGGCCAGCCGCACTCACACGCCTGTTAAGAAGACGCTTTATTTATATAATCCTTGTACTACTGGCCCTTGTTTACATATTTGGCAACATCTTTGATCGGGTGAGTGATAGAATAACAAGTTCAACTAATTGTTTTCATCATTTGACATTTAACCCAGCAGAAGGGAGCATTTAGCGTGCTGCACTACGATGAATATAAAGCTCAACGGACACGACCGCTACTTTGGCAGCAGCAGCTGCTACCACCCGAAGAACATCTCAATCGAACACGGGATCCGGACCAACGTTGCCGAAACTCTGTGCAGGGCCGTACCCTTCTGGTGGATGAGCATGGCTTCGTATGCAAACGTGATCAGATGCTGGTCAATGGTTGCTGCAATGTTGAGTTGCCCGGCATCAGCTACTATAGCTGTCACAGTTGCAATGCCACATCGCACTGCTGCGCCATCTACGAACATTGTGTCTCCTGTTGCCTGCATCCGAACAAGCAGGCGCTGTTAGAGCAGGTACTGCAGGCATCAGATACTCAAAAATACATCTATGCCAGCGTCGTGGATCACTTTGAGCTGTGCCTGGTCAAGTGTCGTACCAATTCGCACTCTGTCGAGCATGAAAACAAGTATCGCAATGAGGATGCCAAGTATTGCTATGGCACCACCGAGGCTCACGAAAGTCAACGCGAAGTGGCGCCCAGTGGCGGTAAGGGTTAGTTTAATAATAAAACAACAGAGGTCATGTGCAATCTCTATATGACATGTTCAATTGTTTAGATGCGAAATATTGCATTGATTTCAAGATATTTGGATACTTGCCACAAGGCAATCCAGACTTGAAGACAAATGACAATATTTATGTTATACTCAAATTCGCCATTTTCACAGCAATCCTAAACAGTTGAGGTGCGTATAGATCTCAGGTTTTTGACATAATCTAAGAATTTAGTTTCTAAGTAAAACGAAGGTCTGGCAGTTATGAACAATTTTGCTCTAAGTAAGCTTTATGTTAAGGGATTTACTTTATTTTTTTTTTCAATAACAATTGTACATTGATATTTATAGTTATAATCTATGTTTAGATATTTTATAATTTTTGTGCTTAATTGTAATTTATTTCAACTAAATGGTAAACATTAAAAGTACTACAAATGAATGACAGATGGGTTAAATGCTTTCTAGCATGCATGTGTAGCCAGTAGAGGCTCCTGGAATACTTCGTTATGATTGATGCCGTAATGAATGATGCCGTCACGCACATATCCCCAGGCCATACGGCGTGAGCTCCAACTGATGCCCACTTCGCCTTTGTGGTCGATAACTATGGCGCCGCCAGTACCTCCAATGCGTTTCGTCATCTGCTGACATTCCTGGTCAGCGGCTGCTTGGGCGGTGAGGCCCTGATGCTGGATGGCTCCCATTATGCGCTGTGCAAGATTATAGCGCATTATGGTCTCACCATGGCCGGTAGTGGAGACGCCACCGATACAATTATCCGCATAGGTGCCACAACCAAGCAGTGGTGTGTCGCCAATGCGTCCTGGCCACTTGCCCGTAATGCCTCCCGTCGATGTGCCCACCACAATGTGGCCACTCACATCCATGGCAACGGCGCCTACAGTTTCACCAATCGGATCGGAACGCGCCTCATCTAGTTCGGTGCGTGCAAAGGTCGTATCCAAGCCCTGTGACTCCTGCTCCAGAAACTCACGCAATGCCTGCTGAGCGCTCTCTGTAACAAGGGCGCCCACCTCCAGCCGCTTGCTGCCCGTACTTAGCGCCAAGTTCAGGGCTTCTTGGCCGCCCAGAAACACATGGCGTCGCTTCTCCATTAATCGACGTGCCACTGTTATCGGGTGCATCACATCACGCAGCAATGTTACGCAGCCGGCGCGCAATTCGAGCCCATCCATTAAGCTGGCCTCCATTTCCACATCGCCGGCGGTGTTCAGGCAGGAGCCGTAGCCTGCATTGAAAGACTCATCCAGTTCCATTGAGTTAATGGCTGCCTCAACGGCATCTAGTGCACTGCTGGACGCCGGCGATGTCGATGTCGGCTCAAGATGTTTCCATGCCGATCGCAATGCTTCCTTGATGCCCTTGAATTTGCCCGCAATCCGAGAGTCGGTTATGTCACCAGCTCCACCATGTATGAGTAGCACTGGGCGTGGCATATTTATCTACACCGAATTATGCTTTAAATTGCTTCCGACCTGCGCTGCGTTCGCCACGAACTGGACGCCTGCAAAGTGCAGTGAAAAAAATTGTCTTTGTCTTCGTGTTGCTGCTTCAACGTTTTCTGTGTTTGCATTCTGCTTATCTCATTTTTGTGTTTATTGCTCTTTGTTGTTGATTTGCTTGCTACTCTCAGCTTGCCGAAGTGTAGAGTGAACCTGTTTCGACGCGCTCACTTTCTCAGACGCAGTCGCATTCAGATTCGCATTCACATCTGCAGTTCCATTAAATCTCCATCACTTTTCTCATGGTTTTTGTTTTTCGGAAAAAAACGCAACATCTACTTGCTAAATTGACATATTTTCTTGTGGAATTTAAATCGAGAAATTTAAGAAAGAACACAAGCAAGAATGGTTACCCAAGATTACGTACCCCAGACTGGTGCTAATCAGTTGAAATATGATTATTTGTTTGTAGTTTGAAATAATATTATATATTTGCCTTGATTGATTCGAAATACATTTTCAACATTATTGCAAAGTCACAAATCTTTGATAAGAAATGTTCGTTTTGTTCTAATCACATCGATTCACAAGAATGGAAAAAAGTTGACCACAAATATGTGGCGATTGGTGTACAATCGGGAGAAACGTAAAAGGGAGTATGAGAGAAGCAATCAACAAGCTGAGATGTATTTCACTCCAAATTTATTATGCTAATTACACAGAATCAACTATTGATTTCCGATATACGAAGGATGTGACATATTTTAATCGAGTTCTGCTGCTGCACCTTGCTTCTCCTCTGTCCCATCATCTTTTAATTGGCTTTGAAGTGCTGTTCTGACTTCAGCCTTTTTACCATATGAATGACCCTTTTGCATGGCACTGAGAAGCAATTGGCCGGTTTGGGCATTGCTTTACCAGATGACATGTTTAACACACCAAGCCGCACACACACACACACACACACACACACACACACACACACACACCCACTCATGCACATGAAATTGCACAGCTTTGAAAGTGAGCTGCGTCTTTCTGCATATTTCAAAAGGGTGGCATGCCACTGTGGCGTGTGCTTTGCAGGTTGGACGCAGTTGACAGTTGCCTGCCTGCATTTGGCGATTTTTTACGCGTTGTATTTGCGGAGGCGGCCTCAAGGCTGTTTGGTTGTGCGCTTGTTGATATGTCCTCATGCATATGGCGGACTACACTCTGAAAAAAAAATTCCGATAAATATTTATGAACATTTTCCATGGTTTATAAATTCAATTTTACATAAAACTTACGATTTTATAGCATTTGAATTCGCGAACGGTATGGAGTCTAAATTAAAGTATCTAATTCCTAAAAAGCTAATTAAATTTTTTATACTCTAAAAAATATAGAGTTACCAAATCTGTAAGGTAACTTCCTGGTAAACTCATGTAAAGATCGGTATATACATTTTCAGAGCATGCCCACACATCTGAAATGAGCATATATCTCCCGCAACTTATCAGCTATAGTTAGTAAACTTGGAAATAAGATTTCTTCCTTCATAGTTCCATATCTTTTATAACTTAGGAGGTACTGTTATCATACATGGAAGATATATTGTTAGGAACCTCATCTAATTGCTTTTTGTTTGGTCACGCCCACTTCCATTCCTTAAATTCTCAATAGCTTATAGCAAGAAGAAGAAAAATTACTAAAAATCGCCTCCCACATTATTTTCGCCACACCAAATACTAGCTCCAAAATTCACAAAAGCGCATTTCTATCGCAATTTAAAAGCTAGGATAGATTACTAGGAGTCTTTTTTAAAGATCGGTATATGTTGGCTACTGTCATCAGATGGTGTTCCTTATGGAGTATTTCACAGCCAGTTACACCCGACTATAACGTTCTCACTTGCTGTAAATATATTTCACAGTAATGGGTAATATTTCTTTAAAAAAAACATCATATTTTTTAGTTTACAGAATTTTTCTTTTTGTTTTGATATTTTTTCTAGAAACGAGAAAGTTTATTATAAACATGTTGATGCAATTGCCAAGAAACAGGGCCGCACATTGGGGCGTTGGACGACCATTAAAGCGATGTTAATCGATTTTCTGTTGCTTTACATATGCCAAAGCAAAGCAATTCACGCAAGGGTCTTCGTGCCGTAAACCCATCTGCCAGCAACCCAAGCCCAAACCATCCACTTGCCAGATTATCTCTCCTTTCAGCTGTTGCTGACACAAGCACATTCAGTTGTCGTGCCAACATTTAAGTAAAGCCTGGAGCAAAACCGGCGCAAAGTAGAATTTAATCATCATTACCAGAAGAGTTTTCAGGTGGGCACAGCTGGTGTCCTCATAGTGTGGGACAATGCCTATTTGGCATTGGTCATAGCGTAACTATTCAATTGCATATCGGTGGTTAGCAATGCAAATCGCATGTGGCTGTGGCCATAAAATCGAATTGCTCTAATCATTAAAACGCATAAGTGAGTATTGGCTGTTATCCAATGTGAGAAATGCCTGACATTGCTTAAATGCCGCATTATTATTTTTGTTCTTTGCATCGATAAGTACATATTTATAGCTCTTTAATTCGCCTCTAGCCTAATGCTGCATTAAAAACAAAAATGAATTATTCGCACAAAATCACATGCAGCGATCGGAAAAAACTTTCCACAGCCATCATTTAATTAAATTCGAATTTAATCTGAACACTCATTTTATACTGATTTAGTGTGGACTGACACAATTGTTGGCAATTTTGCACATTTGTGCTCAAATCTTTTAAGCTACTTATTTAAATGTGTCGTCAAATTGTTTATTTGATTAAATCAAATGTTCACTTTAATTCCTAATAAGTAAGTAACTTGATGTGTGTGCGAGTTGTGTGTGTAAGTTACAGTTATCTTATGTTTCAAATACATAGGTTTTGCCAAACTGCACTAAATTACGTTAACTTACCATGCTGCCTTCCACAGTCTCCTCCTTCGCCCTCTTGGCAACTGTTTAAAGTGTTTTGGTATTACTGTTGGCTTAGTTAAGCCAAAAACTAACTCACACCTAACTGATTGACAAAGTTTTGCTTTTCTAACAAAAAAAAAAAAAAACTACATTTATATATGTATAAATAAATACTAGAATATATTTTCCAACTTTGTTTTACCGGTTAGTAAAACACGCAAAGCCTCAACGAATTTCATTAAATACAATTGACTAAAATTAAAACTTAAAATCTTGCAAAAATGGTGTCCAAATTTAACTTTAATACCTAAAATTATGAACAAAACATAAAAACAATTGTGTATAAAATTTGATAAGCACAAAATATTATATTGATGGTGATAAAATGTAGATATTTTTTCCAAAAAAAAGGATCAACTGCAGTTTCGCAGATCCACACAAAAAACTTAAATGGTAATAAAAGGCTTGGGTATATTATAGTCGAAATCACTACAGCAGTCTTTACTGTTTGTATATGGTTTGATACCCTTACATGACGTTACATCATTTTGATGTAAACTGTGTAACAATTTGGAGGGACATGTTTCCAATCCCATAAAGTACTGCACAAAGAACTTTATCAACCGGAAACATATTTTAACTGGGATTCGTGATTTAATTAATAATAACTTAAAATAATAAATCTGTTTATTTTAAATTTGAGCTATACCAACTTCGTAATTACCTCTGTGCTGAGTATCATGGATAATCAGGAAGGGTAACTAATTTTCGGCGTGCTTAAAATAAAAGTTTTTTTTTTTTTACCTTTTTTTTATTTGTGGCGTGTTGGTTACTACTTTTGCCACTACTTTTAACCGAATACGTGTGACTATATGAATGTGTTTGTGTGTGTGTATGTGTGTGTGTGTGTGTGCATGTTGTGTGTGTGCACGTGCCGTGCGTTGCCAGTTACCATAGTTAGCGGGTGCTGCCGTTGCTGCCCCTTTTTGCTGGCAGCTACTTGCAGCATGTTGGACATAGGTGTTCTTTTTTTGTTTCATCTTGTTATGGCAATTGTTGTTGTACTTTTGTTTTGGGTTTTGTGCGGCCAACGCTAGAATTCACAGCACACCATACGCCCGACGCGCCCACATTCAGTTGTAGCTGTCATTTTACACATTCGCAAGTTGCCACTTTATGTTGCATAATATTACCACGTACATGTGCCACCTTGCCACCTCAACTTTTTTACGAGTGAGCCCTGAGTGGATGCCGCTACCTGTACGACTTCATTTGTGTGTGTGTGTTTGTGTGTGTGGTGCGTGTGTGTGTACTTGTGTGTGGTGCGTGTGTGTGTACTTGTGTGTGTGCAAAGTAATTCAATAATTACGCTCTTGACATCATATTCGAATTACTTTTTTGTCGCATATGCACACATTTGTGTCTTTGTATGTGTGGTTGAGAAGTGGTTTGAGAATTGTGGGCGACAAAAAGTTACACGTCTCTTTACAATTAACCAACTTGGCCACGCCCACTCGCACGTGACATTGGGGACCAGAAGAAGTAGAAGCTTTTGCGTTTTGCCCTAACACTCACATTTGGACACAATTCAATTTCCCTTCCCCCCCAGCTTAACATTAAAGAATAACATCTCAAGTTGAAAGAAAAACGAAGAAAAAAATTCAAACAAAATTGAAATATAATTCTAATCTCAAGTTTTTCGACCGTTTTACCTTTTTTTTAAATTTAGAATATAAGTTCTCCAATGTCTCGCTCAGATGAAATTTAACAGACATTCATATTCTAAAAATCAATATGGCTAAATTTTTCTAATATGTATAAAAATTTCTTTTACATTTTTTAGTTTTTTAATTGTGTATACACAACTTTAACCTCTCAACTTTCTTGTTATTTAAATCATTATTGAACATTAGTTTTTCTAGAAAATAATTTGTATTTAAATGGGTGTGTTGCCATTGAATGATCGATGATTGAATTAGAGAAGTCCCAATTTGATTTTAATATGATTTGTAAAATTAAATTGACAAATGTTTTTGTAATGATTTTTTTTTTTTTTTAATATGTTTTGCACGATATTTGATATTTGAGAGCTGTTATTGTTCGCATGTTCCGTTTTTGGTATTTTGCTATTTAATTGAATTTGAAGGGGACGAGCTGTAAAATCCGCATTTACGATGCGGTCATAAATACGACCAACAAATTTTCAATTACTTGTTTGGGATAATATTTTCGGAAAATGCAATTTGTCCAACTAACTTTTTTCATTCATTTTGAGCTGAAGTTGGCGCAAAAACACAAACGAACTCACATACACAAACATACATACACACACACACACACACACACACACACACACACACACACACACACACACCTACACACACACAAACACATGAGCATGTAAATACCCTGACACTTGTTCTAAGCAAACATCAGCAATGAATGCGCTTTCATGTCCCATTTTCATATACGTATTCGTGTGTGGATGTATGTATGCCTGTGTGTGTGTATGTGTGTGTGTCTGTGTGTGTGTGTGTAAGGATGCGCGTGTTTGCTTGTGTTTGTAGTTTCGTTTCAAAAAAACAAGCATTTCGCAAAACGAACTAAACGCACAACGTGTCGAACAATGGACTTTCAACAAAACTTGCCGCTGCCAGACTTCCAGTTACCATGTTCTCAAAATGGGATCCACAAAAATTAAGTTACTTATTTAATTTAAATAATTTATTTTAGTTTAATCATTAATTGGTAACTGATTCTGTACTGTCAATAATAGATGTTTACTTCAAAATTAGATAATGCAACTCACCTGTGTGTGTAATCTTTGTAGAGGATAAAACAAACACTAATGCACACGCACACACACACGCACACACACACACTCACACACATGCATACCTACATATATAACGAGATAATGGCGACGGAGGTTGTTTGTCCCTCTTTAAGCAATTCGCCTCTGTCCCTGGCCGTGTGTATGTCTCCACGTGCGTGGGTGGTGCGGTGGTGGGGTGGTGTTGTATGGTGTGCTGGTACTGAGTGGGTCGCGTGCGGTGTGGCGCACTAACCTGCGATGTTGTCCTCATCATCCACGTCGTGAGTTTCCCTTTGACGCTTTGCACGTGTATTTCCCCTGGTTGAAATTGTAAAAGTTTTGTCGCATTTGTTTGGTTTTTTTTTTGTTTTGTTGTTGCCGCCGACCTTTGGGCGCTGCCTTTGGTGCCGTCGCGTCTAATTTCGGTTTTAAATACATGGTCATAGCTGATGTCGCTGGCAAAAGTTGCAGATTGCACTTTTTGCTGTCCATTTCTGGCTACTGAGCCGGTTCCCGCTAAATGCTTTGAATAATAATTTTGCAGCTGCATTTATACCAAATTGAGGCGCCACTTCAGCATGCCACTTGAACAGATAGTTCCGATATCGACGGTAATATCGACATTTGACTCTGAATACACTTAAGTTCGGACTTTATAAAGTATCTGTTGGGATAACTTGATAATTGAATGCTTACATTAAAGTAATGTTCGCAAAAGCCAAATTAAAAATCTTATAAAAACAAAAATGTTGCCAAATATCAAATTATAAAAAATTGAGATTAAAAAAAAAATTTTGGATTTATTCATAGAAGGAATATAAAAAATATATTAAAACTAAGAACAGTTTGACACAATTTCGCTTACAGGCTACAAAAGTCAGAAAAAAACAAAAGTTTAGCTACATAAAAAAAAAAAAAATTTCAAGAGAGAATTGAAACTTGCAAAATTTAATTATTGATTTGGAAAACGAGCTAATGTTTCTATGGAAGCTATATGAAATGGCTACCCGATGTTGATTTGATTATATATTGTAATTTATTGACAAAAAATCATAATACGATCTGCAAGTTTCCACAATAAAAAACAAAGGAAAATCTCAATATTGCATCATCATGACACATGTACTGGAAATTAATGACAGCACAGAAGATAGTTGGAAATATAGAGAAGGTGCAATGAAAATAGATAAATAATCTGCAGAGGATTATAGATCAGGAAGGGGGGGTTCACAAATCTTTCTACTTTCTATTGGCAGCTTCTGGCTCCTCGGGCGCATCGCTGCTGGCTCCCGAGTAGATGTAGTTGTCCCGGCCCGAAATGCCCGTACCGCCAGCATCTCCCAACCATGGATACACATTGGGGCACTCACGGCACGTCTCCATGTAGCGAGTGTCCGTCAGATTCTGTTCGGGTATCTTGAAGGACAGCGCACACGTTTGCCAAATGTTGCACGGCTTTGGCGCCACAGCAATGTTCTTGTCACACTTCCACGACTCAATCTGGGAAACATCGCGCAGTTCCTTGGGGTCGGTCATATACTGCAACATCTGGGTGACGGTCAGTATGTAGACGTCGGGTCTGCAAATGAGATCAATAAAAACAAAACAATGTAATAAGTTTTACGTAATCACATTTTGGCTAAGATATTATGTTGCACGAATGCATATGATATTTAATTTCGAATAGAAAGTTGTTCATCTTCTACTTACAAATTATACGTAATTCTATTTCGTGCACACAGAAACACTCACACTCACACACACACACACACACGCACATTCATTCCCATTCTCATAAAATGGCCACTCCCAGGAGTCTGACATACAGAAACTAAATATAACACAACAATTGCGTTAACACACACAGCAAATACGAGTTGATGGTGGGGGGGAAAAAACATAACATCCTGCACACTCTGTTCTTCTTCTTCTCTCTCTTTCTGAATCCGTCCTCTTGTTTAACGCACCTCCGCCGTAGAGTGAAGCCTCAGAACTGTTTCATCATTCCGCCGCACGCATTTTCCAGCATATATCCCTTGAACACCTGACACAGACTTCTGCCCTCCGCTCACCATACCAATTCCGTATCCAGCAGCTGTCGCTGCTCCATATCACCCATATCCCTATATCTCCATCTACCCCATCTACCCCATCTTACAGCTGCGAGTGCCGACACTAGCTCAATGTTGAAAGTCATTCACACTAATTAAAAACTTCGTAAAATTGTGCAAGAAATAGTTTTGCAGCTGCTGGTATTCAGTTTAGCCCTAGCCCTGCCCAGTCCCAGTCCCATTCCCATTCCCATTCCCAGCTTAGCACCCAATCGCTATCTTTCTCGTCACTCCCAGTCAGTCACATATACGTAAATGAATTGTATGTTCCGAGTCCGATCATAATGGTGGTGAACTGCAAAAGACAAACTTCCATCATACTTCACCAACATGCAGATGAGACATATTGGAAGAGGCGAGGCAGCAGTCAGTGCAAAAGAGTTTGAATCATGTTACATGCATTGAGCGCAATGTTGCTGTTTCCCCCCTAACCCCCCCTCACAGTGCTTCAACTAATTTTAGTTGCAACTTTAATTCACTTGAAAAGTGTTCACCAACTTTAGTTTCAGTTTGTTTTCTCTGCAACTGTTAAGTGAATACCTAGAAAAACCGATTAGTTAAGGTGTCTGAACCTTATATACAGTTACAGTTACAGTTACAGTTACCTTAGGTCTTGCTAAATGGCTTGGCAGACAGTCTAATAGACCAATCTGATAAAATTTGAAAATAGGCTGATAAATTCAATCCTTAAATTTCCATTAGAGACAATTCTGACAAGAATGTTTGGTTAGGAACAATATCTCAACTTTCGAATTATATATAAGATATAGCTTCGACCATAATTGGCTCTTGAATATCGAATATGAATTTATGTTTTCTCCAATGACAAAGGAATTGCTCAGCTGAATCGACTCCTCTTGTTTTTTTTTTTTCTGGTCAGACAGCAGCCTCTCCGGAAGTCAATGAGCAACCGAATTTGGAATTTATTTTAAACATTTATTATGCACGTAGTGCGAGTGTTGGGTCTATTTTCACCAGGCAGCCACAGTATGTTTAGGGGATTGTTTCTTGCACAGCACACACACAGCTCATGGTCCATGGCGCATGGAACGTGGTGGTGGCATGTGAAGCTCAATAAAGTTTGCAATTATGAGGGCATGTATTTTGATTTCATTAAAAATTTCATGGAAAATAATGCTAATGTATAAAGAGAGTTTTGATGTTGTAAGCATGTCCGCCAGTGGGGTTGTTCAGTGAGTGGTTCAGTGGATCAGCTCATGCATCATTTTCATCCAGCTCAATGCCAGATGCCAGACTGAATTCGAGCTGCGATGCTGACAAAGTACGATGTTATCAGCACATAACTTCATTATGAAAGTTTAATGCCCTTCTTCACGCCCACCATGCCCATGCCCATGCCCATCATCCATACTGTTGGCACTTTGATGCCGCCACCCGTCTGCCCATTACAAAACATCAACTAACCATGGCCTCGCCCATCCTCCAGCAACCTCTGACCGTGTAACAGTGTGTCTCTGTTAGCTGGCACTCATGCTGTTTTTGTGCGTTTTAACATGGCTTTTAGTTAGCCACGGCCCAGCGCCTTGCCCCGCCCGTCACCGCCTTGCCACGTCGTGGCCCCTCTGGGCGCCGCCTTGCGTGGATATATTGTCTTCTTAGCCTTCCCTGAGCCCTGGCAGCTCCGCGTTGCGCGCTGTGAGCTGCGAGCTGCGAGCTGCTGCCGCTGTCGCTGTGCCAGCGCAGATATTTTTCAAAATGAAAGTTTAACGAAATTAAACTTTTCTCATTAAAACGTGCGATTTTTTTTTTCTCTCATCGTCTCTGCTGCTGCTGAAGCTTTTTCATTTCTTTTTTTGTTTTTTTTATTCTTTGTTTTTTTTATTTTATTTTTTTTGCTGCTGCTGCTGCTACTGCTGACCACAGAGTCGCCATTGTTGGGGGCACTGGCTGAGATTTGGTTGGGGATGCTGTGGAGAGTTGTGCATATGGTTGAGTGACTGCCAGAGCTTTTAGATTGGCGCGCGGCAGCCGCATCAACCTGTTCCTGAACCAGACACACGCGACCAGTGGCCGTGTCGGCTGCCATTCGCATGGTTTCTCCAGCATGTGCCCTCCATTGGGCGCCATGGACTATCAGCATATGCCGCTTGTTCAAGCAATTTTTATGGCAATTGCCAATTTGGTTTTTGTTGCTGCTGTTGTTGTTGTTGTTGTTGTTGTTTGTGCTGGTGCTGCTTTTGCGTTTTTCTTCTACTGTTTTGCTTTTCTCGATTTTTCCTACGTTTTTTTTTCTCTTTTTTTTTTAGTTTCCTTTAATTGAATATAAAACTTGCCAGCGGCAATCGGAAGCGCACTGCAGGAAACGCCAGCTGCTCATGTGTGTGTGTGTGTGTGTGTGTGTGTGTGTGTGTGTGTGTGTATCTGCCTACCAAAGTTGGCTTTCAATTAAGAAAACAGCAAAAACAAAAAGCCAGAGCCGAGAAATACATTTATGAAAAATGAAGAGCCTCGTGCGTAGATAACAATATTGGGCACGAAGCTACTATGTGTGTGTGTGTGTGTGTTTGTGTGTGTGTATGTGTATGTTCGGGAATAGAAGATCAACATTTCTGTTTTTCTCAGCAGCTTAAAGCCAACAGAATCAGATGATAAACAACAACTAAAAAGTTATACACAAAAAAGATAATAAACATGGCAGATTTCAAGCCCAACTTACAATTCGAGAGCCCAGTCCAAGAATTTGTGGAGGCCATTTTCGAGTGGCTTGGTCTGGAACCAGTTGGTGTGGAAGGGCATCATATAAGGCGCCTTGTTCTGCTCATAGTAGCGCGAGAAGTCTTCCTGCAGCCATTCGAATACTTCGTTCTCATCCAAATTGTGCAGCACACATTGATCCATATAGGGGCAGTGACCGCCCTCGAAGCCCTCAACATAATGAGTATTCAATGGCACCTCCCACACACCCGGGAACGTACGCGACGGACAAGTGCCGCTCTTGCATTCGTGCGAGATCTTAAAGTCCAGCGTATAAGGCCACACAGGCACTGGAACTGGTGGCACGGTTATCGAGCTATCGTAAATGTATCCAAAGTCCTCCAGCACCTATTCAGTTGAGGAATATTCAAAATAAATATACATTAATCTCACTCGAAATATATATTGAGAAGCCCTAAATCAATCTTCTTCATTTAACCAAATCAATATTCAAATCAAAAAATAAGTTTTGAAAATGAGAGATCTATTTAGGATTACTCATTGATGTTGTTTATATACCTTATACAAGTTAAAATGTGGTAAACAGTTTTTTTTATTTGATTAAATTATGGAAATATTATGGCTAAGAGTACAGTTACTTCTTGCATAGACTTGGAAAAAGTTTGTGGTCGACTGGAAAGAATATTTTATTGCCGCCGATGCAGAATGCATTAATTTTCTACCAAAAAATACTTTCTTATAAAAGCTTAAGCTTTATGCAATATAAATATAACATAATAAACTATATAATAAAATATATATATATATATATGTGTGTGTGTATATATGTATGTGCATATGCACACACTCACCTTGTATTGAGTATTGCGTCCTGGCTTGAGGAATGGAGCACGCATGCCAACCACATCGTTGACGGACACATTCGAAAAGTGGCGTAGAATTTCACGCATGCCAATCATTTCGCCCACCCATTCCTCGTAGCCCTTGTCCTGGAGTCCCAGCTGCTGTGAAATGCTCTCGGTTGCAATTTCGTGGCCGGCATAGCCGAGATGTTGAATCTGTTGATAATTGCTGAAAGGCAATAAAAAAAAACAAAAACAACAACACATGTAAACAAGAGAGCAATGTGAATGGCAATTATTCGATGTTGGGCTGATAGCAAAGGCTGAATAAAAGACAAACAGTCAAATCAAATGGAGGCCATAAAAGGGTAACTTAATAATAGCTCAAAGGTTAAATGAGTCAACAAGATGACTGAATTAAATGCATTTCATTTTAGCTTTATTCGCATTTAATAAAAATGCATGTGTCGTATTTAAACTTAATTTTATATATAAGTGAATGTGGTTTATCAGCAAAGCTCAAGTCTATATTTATCGTCCCTTAATGAAGTCATCCTTTTGCCTTTATCCAACTACAAATATTCATATGCAGGGAATATCATATTGCAGTCTTAAGGTAACCGACAATTTAATACTCTAATACTCGAATTGGGGCATTTGTATTCCTATTCTTATTCCTTATTCCAGTTCATCGATATGTATCTTTGATTTGTATATGTTACCAGGGTATCTGCTTGTCGAGAGCTGTGCCAATAGGCAGGTCTTGAAATTCATGAATTTTGCTCACCATGTTAATAAAAATTCGCACCCTTAATAAAGGACTCGCACAAAAAGCGAAAACTCTCACAAACATGGCCAGTTGCCACACAGACGTTGCGGGCTATTTCGCTGAATTTCAAAGCCAACTGACGATTGTGGCCAGTCCACACTTAGCTTTTGCCAATTAGAAGGAAATTCACAACGAAACGGTAACAGAAACTGAATCAGCTTAACGAATGTGAAATGGAGCAACACCGAACTCGATATTACTCTAACAGCAAGTTGATATTCTTTCAATACTCGATTCGGGTGGCAAAAGTACTGTATATGATATTTCTAGCACAGCAGTTCGTGCCACCAACTCATCCTATTCACTTCATTGCTGCTGCTGCTGTGACTGCCACTGCGAGTCCCGTCGAATTGTCGAAAGAATGCAATATACGCTCCGCAAAGGGCATTCCGGGTGGCAACATGTAGAGTTGCGAGTTGCGGGTTGCCCTCGAAATTATTCAGCAGCTTGAAATGCGGCAACTATGCGATGTAAATGCAACAAACATAACTGTTCATATGTAATATATAAATGGGTAAAACACATTTTTCGTAATTTCTCGACTCGTGCAAATAGTTTCTCGGTAAAATGAAATACAACAAATAAAATTAGAACTTCAATGAAATTATGAATGTTTTTTTTTTTTTGTCTCAGCACTCAAACAAAGAGCGGAAAACGCATATAACATTTAACTGTGAATGCATGTCGCAAAACATTTGCTGTGTATTTATTAAGCATTTCACCCAGACGGGGGGACAGTGTGTGTGTGTGGGTGTGTGTGTGTGTGTGATTGTGTGCGCTTTAGTTTTCGGCAAACAAACTGCACAAATATTTCGCAATGAAATAACGCCCTAAACTCAAAGTTTTGGGTTGCTGCTGCAGTTCCTCACAAACGAAAATAACAACAAAACATAACAAAAAAAAAATATAGAACAAAAAAAAAATATAAAAGAAAAAACGAAAAAAAGAAAAACAAAAATGAAAGCAAAGTAAAAAATAATGAATGCGATGCTGACGCACTTTGGCCTAGAGAATGACGTACGAAAGGAGGTGACACGCCCACTCACACACCACCTCACACACACACACACACACACACACACACACACACACATGCACACACACATGCACATGCACTTGCACTTGCACTTGCACTTGCATGCTGTGCCACTAACTACTATCTGACATCGTCAAAAAGTTCATGCAAAAATGTGGAAATGTGAAAACTTGTTGAAAAGAAGAAGAAGAAGAACAGGCGCACAGTCACAGGGGCGCGCAAACACTTGAAAAGGGTCTGTAGAGAGGGGGGGGGGGAGGGAGATTGCATGTGTGTGTGTGTGTGTGTGTTTTGTAGATTTATTGCATGACATTTCAATTGTTAGACAAACAGCTGGACGAGAACTGAGAACTGGACTATAACTACAACCAGAAGAAGCTAGCTGCAGTTGTTGCTAAGCCTGAAAGACGCTGACGCACAACAATAGCGACGCACCAAAGTCTGCCACCCTGCAGCGAGGTATTCCCATTTTTCGTGGGCGTGGCAAACAACACAGACACACAGTTGGTAGGTGAGTGCCGGAGCTGGGTCACAAAATGTCACCAGCAATTAACACTGCGAGCGAAGCAAACATGCTGCAAAAGATGCTCAAAATAACTGAAAGAGGCTGGATACACTTACACTAGCACACACACACACACCCACACACACAACCACACACACGCACACTGACATTTGATGAATTTCCTTTTGGCCTTGGTCGCGAGTGTCAAGAGACAAATGCTGTTTGGCCTGGCCTCGGCACTGGTCCCCCTTTTTTATGCCTTTGCCATTGTTTATGACAACACTCATACGTCATATTGCACCGGACAAATACCAAACGAGCCATGCCCATTTGTGCTTGTGTGTGTGTGTTTTTGTCATGCGTTCTTATTATCCAAACCCATTTGCCACAACTTTTTTTTTTTTTTTTTTTTTTTTTTGCATTTACAAATATTTTTTATTGTATTTCTTCTCCAGTAAACGTATTTTTCTTTAATAGCCCTTACACCCACACACACACACACACACACATTCTTCTTCTATGTGTGAATGTGCTGAGTGCTTTGGCCTCGGCTCTGCAACGCTTGCTAACAAGTTCGATTTGCATTTAAAAAGGGAGAAACACATGTAATCTCAACGATTAGAAATTGTTAGCACACACACACACTGACACACACACACACACACTCGCAGAGACACTCGTTTGAATATCTGTTCATGTGCATACATATAGTGAATAAATGAATAACGTATGTGGCCCAAGAAATACTTTTCCAGAATCTGCTTGAGGGCTAAGCGAAAAGTTCTGTCAATCTAATTCGTCGCAAAACTGTTGTCGGATCAAATTTAATTAAAACCAGCCAAAATGTTTACAAACACAAAAGAAAAAAACGAAATGATGAAATGATGAAATGATGAAATAAACGTAAAATGTGGAATCGATGCGGATTATTTGATATTTGTGGCTTAGGTTATATTTTGTTGTTGTTCTAATTCTTTGGTCTTGTGCTTTCATAAATAAGCAATTTAATCATTTTGTTTTTATTTTCATATTTTGTTTCTGCAACTCTCTGAGAGGCATGAAATGGGCTGTTTGATGTTTTCTTTTCGAATTGTTGTTTGTGTTGTGCATGTTGAAGTCTCCTAATGAGAGTCTAAATCAAATGAAAGCACAACAAATCCTTAAACTTGAGTTGCTAAAGCAAATTCTTTTTCATACACAAAATACATAAATACCAAAAGGATATCTTTAAATCCAAAACTAAGAATACGGATTTCGAGATTTTCTTGAAGGGCTTTCAGAGTAGCTTGAACAGCACTTGTATTGTATTGTTTACATATTTGAATTTTACATATATTTTAGATATAGCACTTCAGGTCTCTCTTTGCTTTGACAACTTTATTAAAAACCCTCGCCGACTAGATTCTTTGTTCTTTAGACACCTGCTATTTGCTATTATTTTTTAGCCTGTTGCTAGCTCTCTTGTCTCTGTCTCTCTATCTATCTCTCTCTCTCTCTCTCCCTCTCTCTGTCTCTCTGTGCAGGATATGCATATTTTTCTTCAATTTGTACCTACTGTTAAAATGCATGCAATGACCGCATGCAGCAATTTCTTTTAATGTGATTTTAAAAGCCAAATCTACAGATTCCCTTCTCCCCTTCTCCCCTTCTCCCCTTCACCCACTTTTTATTGTTATTATTATTGTTGTTGCTTTTTTTACAACTTCTGCAGCATTTTACCCAATACTCAAAATTCTTACTAACCAACCATTCACCCATCCTCCCATCCGGCCCTCTCAACGCATCGCTGCCATTGAAAAGTGCACACATTTTTCGTTGCAATGAGATTTTGTTTTTATTATGCCTTGCACCAAAAACTAACTTAATTTGCATGCGGCATATTGTGCGTAAAACTGTGTGTACCCATGTGCGCCCATGTGTGTGCCTGAGTGTGCCTGTGTGTGCGTGCATGTGTGTGGGTTATGACTGTACCTAACGAGCTCGCCAGAGCTGTGCAGCATAAAGCATAGAGCAGGCATAACCAAAATATGAAAAGTCGAAAAGAAAAACACCCACAAACGGCAAGCAGCTGCTCAAGTCTCGTTCTCAATAAAGCCCTTTGATAGAGGCGCACATTAAAATAGAAAATTTGTGGAAGGAAAAAGGGGGGAAACTGAAAGAATGCTGTAAAAAATTAATAAACATTGGAGAGGCAAAAAAAGAAATAAAAAATGACGGAATCTAAATGGCTGTTCACATGGAAAAATGATGGCAATCTTGTTGGCACCCGCTTGGCTTAGAACGCATCAGCTGCTCGGCCATGATCATCCTTGTAATCAACAGCAGTTAAGCAATTACAACAATAACAACAAGTGCAGGTGGGCGTGGAGTGGAAGGTCGAGTTGTTGTTGTTGTTGTTGTTGCACTTGTGCTTAGCTGTGTGCACCAGTGATTACAAGAACGACCAATAAAAGAGATGAGCTAAAAACAGAAGGCAAACACACACACCCACACACACCATACACACACACACATGCACGCTTGAGAGCTTACTTGGTACAGTGCAAAGTGCTTGGGTTTGTCGAGAGCTGCTTCTGGGCAAGTAATTCTGGGATATGCATAGCTAGACATGTATAAAAGAAACCCGTAAAAAACCAAATGCAAATAAAAGCATTGATCGACTGACAAATGCCCTTTACGCCATTTACTATTTATAAATAGTCAAAATCATCTAATCCAATATCTGTGAACCATATAAAGATTACTCTTGCAGAGCCATACGGATCACAACACAGTATAACGAAAGCCTAATTTGGATGAAACGAGTGCAATAAAGCGTCATTCCCACTTACACAAATACACGTACACACACACACACACACACTCGCACACACACACACATGTTGATGGAATCGGGCACCTGCAAGAGCTGTTAAAGTGTCGTTGGGTTCTTGTCATAGTCATTGTCAACGTTGTCGTTATCTTTATTTTACATCAACGACATTGTCATCGTCCCCATCATCCCCATTATCAGCAGCAAGCCAGAGCAGATTTGGTCAGGGCAGGACATGCGAGGCGAAGCGAGGCGAGGCAAGGCAAGGCCAAGCCAGGCCAGGCCAAGCCTCATCATCATTGTCGACAACAGCTATTGCAACAACAGCAGCAGCAGCAACAACAACAATTACTGTGCCACCAGCAACAACATCAATGCCTTCATCAACAATTTGCAGCAAGAAAAACACGAAAACGGCCAAAACCGGCAGCAGATGAAAACGCAAAACAAAAAAACACTTTAACACACACACACACACACATTTATAGAGAACTGCTCGAAATGTCAGAGTTTTGGATATTAATGTTACGAATATTTCCAGCACTCTTTTGGTACAACTTTCGTGTTAGCCAACAAAAATGTGGCGAAACCCTAAAATTGCTATAAACTGTATTCTGTTATAATTGGACTGTGAAGCATTTGACGAGTTGCAAGTACATGTTGCAAGTTGTAAGTGGTTAGACTGCCGGGCATAGTAAAGAGTTCAGTCAAAATTACTTTAATCGATAAGTAAATTAAATGTAAATTTTTTTAGCAATTAAATATTTCACTTTTACCAATAATAAAAAGATAAAACTTAAGATTCAAAATATTGAAATGGTTAAAAATTGTGGGGAAAGTATGTAATAGTCAGAAGGAAGCATCTCAGGTCAAGATTCGAATGACAGCAGATAAGAATGTAATAGGACCTGGACTCATCTATTGTAGAACCTATGCTAAACCGATTTAATAGATATATCATCTATATAAATCATATCTTATATCTTATAAAAAATCGCTTTCATTCTAACTTATTTCTTTTTTAAACTTTGGTGTTTTTGACATGTGGAAAAGTGACCATTCTGACCTTAAATTATGGTAAATAAATTATATTGAGTATACGAGAGAGAGAGAGAGAGAAAGAGAGAGGGAGATGTTGAGATTCAGCACTTGACTGTGCTGTGAAAACCGTTTAAGCAAATTAAGCAAAAAATATGCATAATTGGCAATGAAAAGTTATGCAGCGGCATTTGCTTAACTTGTGGATGCAGCTAGGCATTTTTTTTTTTTGGTGTTGCAACTTCGTATCAGCTGCCACTTGATGGAAAGTTTTGAGTTGCAACGTGTGGCGACCGCTGCTCTTTTTATTTACAGTTACTTGAATAAGAATTTCTCGAGGACATTGGTGTGGATGGGCTGGAGATGGAGATGGAGGTCGCAGTTATAAAAGTTGTTCGGGTCATTTAAAAAGTTGAAAGCCAAAACTGGCGCCAGACCAGACCAGGCATCAAGGATCGCAACGTGCCTGTCGCTGACATTTTGCGCGGTGGCTCTCAGAAATGGCAGTCTGCCCAGCAGCTGGATGAAGTCAAGGTACTCTCCGGGCATAAAATCGAAAGTTGTCCTCTGCACAGTGACAACCAAGACAAACAGCATATTTTTAAATGCAAATCATTTTGTAAATGAATAACAAATTGAAATCTTTAAAATGTTGTATTAAAAAAAGAAGAAATTTGTTAAATAAATATTTGAAAATATTGTTTTTTTTTTTGTGCTTTGACGTTTTTTATTTATGCAGTTACACACTGTGCCACAACAAGGTAACTGGTGCGGGTCGGTAGATGTGGTCTTGGGGAATGGATGTGGCTTCTTTTCGCCCCCCTTCCCCACCCCTAGGCTTGTGGATTCACAGTCTTTGATGCTATTGCTCTGGTTAGGCAAGCCGCTGGCAAGGCGCTGCTAAGCGATATTAACATCAAGCGTTAGGGATGTGAACAAAAAATTAACTTTGTTAAAAAACCGCTGCGTGCGTGTGTGTGTGTGTGTGTGTGTGTGTGTGTAGGTAATAGCTACAGAAAAGTTTTAAACAACGGCAGCAGGCGTGAGTGTTCTGCCCGCAGCTACTTATGACAGGCGGCGGGCGGGCGGGCGGTCAGGCAAAGTGGTTTAGGCCATGTTGCGAATGACTTGGATATTAAACAGATTTCGGTTACGGTCACGTTGCCGTTGCCAGCCGCTTTCAAATCTTGTCGACTGCAAGCGTTATGGAAATTTTAAATGTCAAGGTGTTGATTACTCGGGCCAAAGTTCACTGCACAACAGCCCCAATCCAGTCCAGTCCAGTTCAGTTTGGTTCAGTTCAGTTTAGTTTATTTGTCTGTTGGTAGTTTGAGGCGATGATGATCCTTGTGTAATTGCCTGCAGCTCTGGTTACGGATTATAAGGTTAAGCGGTGTTAGGCAGCTCATCAATATATTATGAAAGGCGAACACACACACACACACACACGCACACACACACGCACATAACAAATGCCATTTGAGCTGAACTGTGGCCTGTATTTAACACTAGAAATTAGTGGGCCAAATTGTGGCGTCAACTGGGTCTGGCTTGAGCTCTCCACTTGTCCGCCGTGTGGTGGCATTCAATATGCAACGAGCAACAGCTAATTGATGTGCGACAAATAAGCCAACTAATGGCAATTAATCTTTTATAAAATATGCTGAAATTCACTGAAGCAATCACAGATTCACAGATACACGGCACAGCGACCACGCCCACAAGCAGGCATCGATTGCAGCTGGCTAAAAGTTTTGGACACTGCTCAATTTCAATTTGGCGAAAAGGCAACGAATCGGTTATGCGAAAGCGCTTAAAGAAGTTGCTGTGGCATGATGTTTATGTGGCAAGTGGAGCAATTGTCTGTCTACACGGCAGTTGCCACGCGCTCTTTGGCCACAATACACCAACAGGCACCAACAGGCACCAACACCCACCCAAAGCACCCCATCTCCAACTACTCCAACTCCACTCAGATCCGCAGCAGTCCAGCTGAACGAACTTGCTTCAAGATTTGCGGTTCGAGCCAGTTTTTAGTATATTGTTAACAAGTAAAATGAAAACGTAAATGTTTGAAAATTAGATTTTGCCAGAGTCGGTTTTGTTTAGACTTGTTCCGGGGTTGTTCCTACTGTTTTGTGGGTGTGAGCGAGTGTGTGTGTGTGTGTGCGTGTGTGTTACTGTGTGTGCACTGAGGTGTTGCCTAGTTTGTGGCTTGTTAGTTAGTTAAAAGTTTTTGCCTGCAATTAAATTGCTGCGCAAAAAGTTTGCTTCAACATTGTTCTTAATTTTTTCTTTGGCTTTTGCAGTTTGCCAAAGCCAAATACGAATGAACAAAATTGTCTCCTTCTGGGCTGCATTTATGTGTTCGTATTAGTGTGTGCATGTGTGTGTGTGTGTGTGGGTACGTCTGTCTTTAACTCACAGCCGCAGTCGCAAAGTGTAGAAGTCCTGTGGCAATTGCCTGATTGTTTCTAATCCGCAGCAGCATCGAATGGCAAGAAAGTTCGTTATCAGTGACATTTTGGTGTACAAATAGCAAATAGCTCGCAGTTTTCAGCTTTCAGCTTTCAGTTTTTAGTTTTTAGTTTTTAGTTTTCCTTCTCAACGACTCCCAGCTCGCAGCCAACAGTTGGCAATTCGCCGTTGCCATTGAGATCGTGCCGGCAATACCAAGTAAATTGCATATTCTAAGCAGCAAAATAGAAACGAATTAACTTAATCCCAATTCACTTGGCTGCTTATGGGTTGAAGTGCTGATTGTGAATGAATTTAAGGCTTGGCATAAATTTAACTTCTTGAGACTGCCGGCCCAAGCAACATCTTATATATGTTTATGTATATAGTTGGCATTTTGCTTATCGACGCCGTCATTCATGCCTCATATTTTAAGATTGAATATGGCATCCAGACGCGCACAATTAGCAAGAGAGAGAGAGCGAGAGAGAGAGAGATGTATTCAGCAAAAACTAATTGCCTCAATGACCGCAAACAAAACCAAAGTAAACCAAAGTGTACAAAAAGCGCTGCATACTTTGCGGCGCTGCCAGTTTCAACTAGCAGGAAAGTGGAAAGTGGTAAGTGGAAACTGGAAACTGGAAACTCTGCATGCCAAATCAAAATCATCACCATTATACCCGAAGGCACTGGCAAAAAATCTTAACAAAATAAGATGAAGAGTTGCGAAGCGCATTAAATCATTTCCGCACTAAAGAGCTCGGCAGTTCTGACTGCGACTGTTGCAGCATCACCACTATTTATGTGCTGTTGCTGCATGGCTTTTTGTTGCAAGCAAAAAAAAAAAAAAAAAATGAAATCGAAAAAAAAAATGCAAATGGAAAAAAAACCAAGCAACCCAAAAAAAAGTAGAGTGAATAAATGGTTGTGTCTCTTTTTCTTGCGCAGGCAAAAGCATAAAAATGTTTTGCCCGAAAAAAGCAAAAGTACATATACAAATATTATATATAAGCATACAAATACACACACACACACACACACTTATGTATATGTATATTTATATATATATATATATGTATATTCACATTAGCTTACTCATGTGTGTGTGCATATGTAACATATTCAGGCAATTACCGCCATTCAGCACATTTCAATTCAACTTCAAAATTGCCGCCATCTTTCCCTCCTGTTCGTCTTTCCCTTCTGCATACTTCTTTACCGCGCCGCTGGTCTTTTTCTTCTCCTTCTCCTTCGTCTTTTTCTTCTTCATTTACTACTTCTAGAAAAAAGCTTTTAAACTTCACTCAAGATTTTTGCTGTTCACGCTCGGTTCGCAAATTTTTTGACTGTTGCCGCTTACTTAGTTTTCCGACGCAAGTTGCACAGTGGTCACCATGCAGCCAATTTTTCGATTAAACGATTAACGATAGTCGATTTACCTTCGAGTACCACAGACAGCCCCCACACAGTTTATATTGCGTTCCCTTCAACTCAGCCTATTTTTGAATTATTATTATTTTGTTAATTCGAAAAAACCCCAAAAATCAATTTGAGAATATTCGTTAAAATTGATTGATTTTTGATATAAATATTGTTGTGTATTAAGGGCAATATGAAATAAGATCGATACATTTTCGAGTTTTTTAATTGCCATTTCAATACATGTACCAAGTCTCCTTTTTTTTTATTATTTTTTATTATTTTTATTTTTTATTTATATTCTGTTTTTAAGGGAATCCTGCTTTTGTCATTTACTTAATATTTATAATGCTTATTACAAGCAATATATTTTCCAAATATTTCACATAAGAGAAATTTTGAAATAAAAACAACGAGCTAAGCCACCAAATTGTGTAAATTTCCAAATTCGAATTCATAATTGAGTTTATTTTATTTGATTTCTATTTGATTTCTATTTGATTTCGCAAACAAATTTAGACAAAAAATTGCGCTTATCGACCCAGGGTTGCACGTCAGTTTTGGTCGATGTGCGCTGTTGTGTCTTTATCTACAACTGCCGCTTTATATTCCACAGCAACTGCATCTGCATCTTCTGCTCCTTGTAGGGACTTCACTTTGTTGTGTGCTCTGAGCTGATGTGCGTGTGTGTATTTGTGTGTGTTATGTGTGTGCTGTGCTGCTGCTGTGTGTGTGTGTGTGTCTGGTGTGCGCTTTGTGAAGTGCCGTTTTTATAAGTCTGTCAAAATGTAGTTCATATATTTTCGCGAAAATTCGTTTTGCAGTTGACATAACTTTGTCAGCCCCAATTTATCAACAACAATTAGTAGAGCAGAGACCGACGACCGGCTGGCTGCCTGACTGACTGACTGACTGACTGAATGGCGGACTGTCTGACTGACTAACGTATGGTAAGTGGTAGTTTTTTTTTTTGGGGCGTGGCAAGTATGTGACAAGTATGTTGCACAACGCTGCACAAAACTTTGCCCGTCTGTGCGACAAATGGATGACTTGACTTGCAACGAATTGCTTTGCCAATGAAGACATTGCAACAGCAACAGCAGCAGCATCATCCGTAATGCTTCATATTGCCAAAAGTAATTAATATGATTTATTCAAATTTAGTTTGGGGCCAATTTTCAGCTAGCTTATTTAATTGTTAGCTGCGTGACTGATGAAGAGCTCATTGTGATAATTATTATGTTTATAATACAGACGAATCGAGAATATATATATATAGTATAGTTACCTGTATTCGTGCGATAAGAAGAACGTGCCACGAATTTTGCAGCCATTGGGATTTTGGCGCTTGCCATTGAAGATCTTCTGATAGTGATCGTAATTATTCAAATTGACGGCGCCATCAAATGTCAACATTATAATTTGAGGTATCTGAAATATAGGGTAAGCGGGGAAACTGTTGTATGCCATTCCAAAACTCACATATCTATGTATATATATATGTATCTATGTAGGTCTGTGGATGTGTAGTATAAAATGTCAATTGGCAAGACCAACAGCAAAGAGCTTTTAATTATATGATATACACATTTGCTTTTTGCTGGGTGTGCGTGTGTGTGTGTGTATTTCGGCCCAATTAGCGAAGCCCCAACCTCAAAATTCACGGGGCATGCATTGACATTGGAAGCCACAGCGGCAGCAACTCTTATTAAAGGCTTTTCCATACAGGTTTTGTTTTTCCTGTCGGCATTGCGCCTGGCTGAATTTTAGCTTGCGGCCTGCTGCTCACGCGGCGTATACGCAACGAGCGCCACTTGCCACTCAGAACTTGAGCATTAAACATAATTGGTGGGTATGCTGTTAACCAGGTCGCTAAAATGCAGATCCACCCTGATTTACTAGCCCAAAGCCAAAACTGAGCTGCTATCAATATTGCTGCAGCTATGGCAACAGTGGCAACAGTGGCGGCAGTGGCAGTGGCAGTGGCAGTGGCAATGGCAGTGGCAACAACAGCAATAAGTTTAACGAGTGGTAAAGCAAAGCAATTCCATTACAAAAATTGCCACCCCGTGCTGCATTCAATTCCGAACGGGCGACATTCTGTGTGGCGTCTCCAAAAGCAGCTTGCAACACTTTAAGTGCAATTCCATAATCAAAGACCGCTCGAATTGCGAACCGAAAAGAAATGACGCACCATAAAAACACATAACTCGCCAGCTCAACGCACTTGGAACACCCTTGAAAATGATTTCATTATCTTTTATCGAACTTCGATAGATAATGCCATAAGGGACGAGCAGTTTAACCAATCAATAAGATCTTACGCATAGCTTCACTTTTGAGAACCATTATTTTGAAGTAGATATTTTTCATTCAACATGTCAAATATGACAATAAAAATGGGAAATTCTGGACTCCAACTTATTCCAATTTTTAGTTAGCTTATTTATAACGTTTACAAACTGCATTGGAAAACTCATAGGGCTCGGCCGAGGGCAGGTTGTGAAATGAAAATCGAATGCGATCAGCATAAAGCAGCGTTGAATGGCAATTGCTGTCGAGGTGGCAGTCGAAATGCATTTGGACAGAGCTGCACATAAAGAGCAGAGGCACGGGCGACGGCGGCGACGGCGGCACTTAACTCTCAATGTGGAGCAGAACACATAAAAAGAATTAATGTTCAAATGCAATATGAATGTTGGCCGGCTAACACAAGCCTCAGCCAACCAACAGACCCTTGGCAATAGTCGACAATTGACCGTATCTGTATCTACCCAGCCATCCAGCCATCCTGCTATCCCGCTATCCATCTATCCATTCATCCAGCCATCTATCTGGCCAACTCGGTGTTTCCTTTCTGCCACTCCGCATCATGCAGCTTGAGCTGGCAAAATTATGCAGGGGCGTGAAACACTCAAAAACATCGAACGTTGGTCAACTTAAGTGTGGCTTAGATAACTGATGATGCCGATGATGATGCCGATGATGACGTTGATGATGATGTTCATGTTGAGGATACTGCCTGCTGAGAGAATTGAAATTTGCGCATCGATTTAACATTGCTTCCTTTTACTGCGTTTTTTTTCACCTGCCTCCCATTTGAAGGGCATATTTTGAGCGCAGTTTCTGCAAAAAGTTGGCCAAATCAAAAACATTTCCGAATTTTCAGTGAATTAATATCATCATCGAATTATAAATCCAATAATAATCCCAAATAGAAACATCAATCTGTGCATAATTGAACGAAAATATTTAATTAGTGTAAACTAAATAATAAAATTTAGTATTTACTGATTTTTTTTTTTAACTTTTTCTACACATGGAAAATGATTGATTTTTAGGTTGCATGCAAACAAGTTCCTTTAATGGGTTGGCGATTCAAAAGCTGCACACAACTGCCGGGATTCGGCTGAAGTCTCCTTTGCTAACTTTGCCACCCCCGACCAACCCCATTTCACAACCCCTTTTCATTTATCCCCTATTGTCTCAACCCATGTGCCTCTTCTGTGTGCGTAGATAATTTCTGCTTAATGTGACTCAAGTTTGCACTTCAATCTTTGAGCAAATATGGCACATAGACAGTTGACAAGCACCTTTGCCTGAAGGACAGAAGTTTGCCCGACGAACTCGTTCAGCACTAGGAAATGGATGATAGATGGGTTTTTGATGCTGTTCCAGTAAGTTCGTTCGATGGCAATTCTTTTTGGGTTGTTTGTGATGCAAATTTGCATAGCTTAGTTGCTCAATCGCGGCGACAATTGAGCGTCTCATTGATTGAGTGATTGCAGTTGCGCATAAATGCAGTACCCTTAAGCACCCCAACCCCCAAAGCACTCCCCTCTCCCCTTCCACAGTCAACGTCTTACGGAAGAAGCTCTATGATAAGTTTTTTTTATTTTTTTTTATTTTTTTTTTTTTGACACTCAGCGCCTTCTTCATAGTTTTCTTTATCTTTTTCTTTGTGAAAGCTTAACTCAAATTGGATTCGCATTCAAATTGAGAAAAGCGAGAAAAGCGAGAAAAGCGACACCTCGCTTTTTCGTGAATCGAATTGGCAGTTTGGATACGCACAGAAAAGTGAAAGGAAGAGGGAAACTCTGATTTCCAGCCAGTCCCTGGGTATATAGAAGTCAAGCATGCTGGCCAATAGGGCAGTTCAAAGTTTTACTTATAGTTTCTATGCCAGTGCACTTTGGATGCGGAAATTGACCGCGTTGCTGAATTGATTATCGACGATTATCGGAAAATGCGATTGGAAAGCGATGACAACGCGGCGAATGCGTAATGCCAGTTCGCCTAGAAGAGTTTTGGGCAAATGCACACCCAAATTAATCGCTTGTTTGCGGTTAATTGAGATGGTATTAATTATAACTATACGCTCAAACACACACATACACACACACACACATACACACGAACACACACATGCAAAGAAGTACAAACAGGCTGTCAGAAATTGAAATCGTTTTGTTTTGGGTCGTTGGGCGTAGGGTTTGTGGGTTTGAAGGTTTGTGGGCTTGTGGGCTTGAGGGGTTGAGGGGTGGGCTAAACACATGTAAGCGCTAATAACACTTAAATAAGCACTCTCGCCACACAGACCCTTAAACAAAGGCGACAAGAGGCGAACGAGGCAAAGGGGTGCCACAGCAGGAGGGCAATTCAGACAATGCGACAGACCGACACACACACACAGACACACACACACACACACACTCGCACATATATTTCAATTTGGAAATTAAGTGGCTCACTTGCGATTTGTTTGTGTTTGTGTGTGTGTGTGTTGTGTATTTGCGTGTTGCGTTCATGTTGAAAGTCGGCCGAGTATGTCGACGCCTCTGCCGAGGCTGACTTCGCTGTCGCCACATAAACTTCCGCAGCTTACTCGGCTCGTATTTAACTTTTGTTACACTTTGCCACATGCGGTCCGCTCTTAATTGTCATGCAACTTGCCACAAGTCACCAAAATAATTGGAAATTACTTAAAAGTCATCCTAGCAACGCTCCGAAAGACGGCGTAATTAAATTACAAATTTAAATTGAAAACAAAAAAAATATTAATTAAATAAATTATTGTGTATTATTTTGCGACCATTTCCTTAAAAAATATATATTTGAACACTTTAAAGCGGATGTTATGAAACTCTTCCTGATGATAAGTCCATACAGAAAGAATTGGGAAATATCTCTAGATTAAGTTAAATATATCTGAGTATGTATATCTAAGTTAAAGGTTAAAGGTCGGAGGTTTAATCTTTAAATGGATATATTAAAGTGCATTCGAGTGCTTGTTCAGCTTTCCGAAATTATATGATTATTTGTGTAGTTTTTGTTGTTGTCAGCCAGTGATATTATTATCGTGCATGTGAAACCACAACTAATGTGCACTTCAAACTGTCTGTCAATTGATAGTCCGCACAGAACACACACACACACACACAATCATGCTGGCATACTAAATCAAAAACACACACACACACACACACACACGTACACCATAAAGCTAATATTATTTTTCGTCCTGCCCAAAACCGTTGAGAGAGCGTTGAATTTTAAAGTGCGAAATCAGTATAATTGCAAAAGCTCTGTATATCCATTATATATATTTTACGTGACATATTGATATGTGCTGTATACATACATACATATAATAATCGCATCAATTTGATATTCAAATAATTATGCATTATCTTTTTTTTTTTTCACATTGTTGACTTTTGCTCTGGCTGTTTGGGTTTCTCTGTATAAATTTATGTACATACGTGTTATATCTGACTATCAATCTTGTCGGGGATATTCAAACTTTTATATCGATTGGAGGTTGATTTTTGGCGTATCTCAGATATTTGTTTTCCCATCACTTTTGTTCATTTTTATATATTTATCCGCACATCAATCAGTTTATTTGTACACTTAAGTGTGTCTACACAAAACCTTTGTTTTGCCTCAAGATTTGAGTTTATTTAATTGATTCTGATTGAGTGCAATTAAGAGTAAATCTTCTCTACACCTTAATATACTTCATATTTTTTTTATAATTATTTTATTATTAAAGTATATTTTTCATTAAATTCAGCTTTTGTTCTCGCCGTAATTTCACAGAGCTATGTACATTAAATTGTCTTCGCAGATTTATATACAAAATAAATGGCTTTTTTTTACCAGCATTTAAACGACAATTCTCATTATTTATTTTGCAACTTTTTCTGTGCAACGTTTATTAAAATATTTATTTACCTTTTTTCCTATTCGCAGTTGTGCTTGTTGTTGTTGTTTTTTTTTCTGTTGCTGCCATTTTGCAAAAAACTTTGCTTTCACGTAATTTAATGTGGCATTTTGAGTATTTCTTTCTGTGTTTAAGCACATAACTCTTAACCAAAACAAACAGACCGAAGTTATTAAACAGGATATTCGAATCAACAGGAACAGCAGCAATGGCTACAACCTCAATAGCAACAACATTCACAACAACAACAACTGAAACTATGACAACAATATGCAACGAATGGCACAACAAATGGCAAAGACAACAGGACAATTTCCTTATGCAAAGTAGCGATAACAGCAGCCGAATGCATATAAACAGATTTATGGCCAGTGCAATACCCAAACTCAAAACGAGGCCGAAGCCAAACTTAAACAACATACAGACATACTCATATACACCCAATTGTCACCACCCCACCCCCAGCCCATCCCACTTCATTACAAAGCTGGCGCAGCTGGCATAGTCCTGGGCTGCTGCTGTGTGTCGTAAAAATAAAACCTGTCAATGCACTCCAAAATTTATCGCCTTGCAAATTAACACTTAAAGGCCAGCAAAAAAAAAAAAATATATAAAAAATAGAAGACGCCAGAACTATAATCGAAGAGTGAGTTAAATGCTGGCGGTTTAGATCGATATGGTTTGGACTTACCTTTTCAGCCTCGAGTTCGCCAGGCACCTGGGTGCCATCCTTGGAGCAGAAGCAGTAGGGCAGCTGGCACTCCTCTGTGTTGCAGCGCTGAGCAGTGTCGGCTGGCGCATCCGTTGCCGGTGCAGGTGCTGCAAAGACGATGCACGTAATGAAAATGTGTGGCACAAGTCAAGTTGTAAATGCTTTGTGGGAATCTTGCACAAATTAGCTAAGAAATTATTTAAAATCGATTTGGGTATGCGAACAATATTGAGCTCTGGCAATCGAAGCGCCACAATGACTGACACATAGAGTGAGTGAGAGAGAGAGAGAGAGAAGAAAGCATGTCGAAAGTCAAAAGTCAACAAAATAACACAATACAATACAAATATCAATAAGGCAGCAGGTAGCCAGCAAAGCAACGTTCAGTGTGCAAGAAACAAGTTAAAAGAAAGTTAACAACGAGCCAGAGAGCCAGAGCGCAATTCAAATAGCCAAAGGCTATATTCTAGCTACCCCAACTTGCCTTGTTACCAAACAGCACAAAAACACCAAGAATAAAAAATAACAAAACCAGCAAGAAAAAACGAAAACGAAAACGAAAAAAAAAACTGTTCGAGGCATCATTTTGGCACGGCTATTTGCATATGTGGGCGTTGGGCGTGTGTGTGTGTGTGTGTAAATGCGTTTGTGTGCTTGGCAAAACCTCAATGGAATTCAATTGGCATTTCTTTTGTTGTTGTTGTTGTTTTGTGATCGAGTAAACAAATTCACTTAAAGTCCACAAAACAGAAGTTTTGCCCACGCTGTGCATGTGTTTTCAAAACGAAAGCCAGATTTCAATTCAATGGGTAGCTGGCCATAAATATAAAATGCATTCTCCTGCGCCTTCATACGTTCAATCATTGGATATGTTCGTTGCTCACAATCACAACATCCTTCAGGCTCAGACTCAACGCGGATTGGTTATAAATCAACAAGCCGCAAAAACCATAATTTTGTGTAGTTTAGCGCAACCAAATTAACGGCAGTCATTGCAGCCAAATTAGCACTATTTTTCAGCCAACCCCCCTCCCTCCCATCCATTATGTGCATTCCTGTCAAATTATATGAAAAAAGATAACACTAGATAAAAACGACCAACTAGCAGATACCCATTAGCAAAAAGGATCACCTAATTATTCGTTATGCAGCTTGAACTTTGGATATATTTTTATAGGGATCTCTAAGACTGTTAGTGCCAGATACTTTAAAATTGGATTCTAAAATCCGCAGATCTTGTGAGTGTTAATTTTATCGATAACTGCATCCGTTTTACTAATATCAATACAAAATACACAATTTTAAATTGATTTATAAAATTGACATGCCAATCGAGATCGGATAAGAAACACGCAAATTATAGAAATAGAAATGTAGTTAATGAAAATATCTTTTGTATTTTTTATATATTTTTTTTTATCAATTACAGAGCCTGACATGCTTATAAATTTTATAACACACAATACAATAATATTTAAGGACTGAAGATAGCAATTTTAAATGTAGCATAAAAAAATATGTTAAATATTTTTTTGTTCTTAACTTGCTGTTAACTATTTATTAATATTGAATTTTCTGCTTTAATATCAGTGATGAGATATATTTTCTATCTAGTTAAGAGCTATACAATTATAAAAACTGATGATACAATATGGGAAAATTGCGGAAATGGCTTTTAGATAACTTGCAATAAGCTGGGTAAATTAAAAATGATTATTTAATGTATTTTATGCCATATCCAACTGTGTGTGCGTGTGTGTGCGTGTATGTGAGAATGTACGAGTAAGCTGTCCCATGAAGTTGCCATTTAAGTTGGTCGTCAACTTCCGTTTCCGTATGGCTGGGTACATTGACAACATCATCAATCAAATATAAAGTGGACTTATGCCGCTTGACATTGCCAAATGCAAAACAAACTAATGATGTCAAGCACTTTTTCGTCCCAACGAATTTGAGAGAAACGCTGAGGAGGAGCTTAAGCTCAACCCCAGCTATTACTGAAACCCTAGCCTACTCTGGCCCACTCGACTCGGATCGAGTCGAAAATGGTTGGGTTGGGTCTAGCTGACCCTTCCGCCAGTTAAAACTCTTATTATTTAGCTGTGTCCCGATGAGTATGCGTTGAGTGTTTGCTATTCAATTGCCAATTCGAATTCGACTAACAAATAAAATCGATTTAATTACATTATTTGGGTGCCAATTCCAAGGCTTTGCACCACTCCCTTCAGCATCAATTAAATAAACGCCAGCTGCACAAAAGTTGCTTCTGTTGCTGACAAAAAATCAAAAGCACCATCAACAATTCCATGCGAATGCAATCAGGGTAAAAGTCGAATTGGACAACGGGTTGGACTGTGATGCGAATCGAAGTTTGCTTTTTGCAGCTTATGTAACAGTACTGTCAACTGGAACGTCAACATCAAATAAAATAACAAGTGACACAGCTGTGGCAAGAACAAGAACTGCAACAAAATAATCAACACAACAATATCAGCCCATAAATATTAATAAGTTTTAAATAGTTAGGGCTTAATTATTGATGTGTAGTATGGGTTGTAGTATCGAGTGTGTGTGTGTGTGTGGGTGTGTGGGTGTGTGTGTGTCGGCTGCACCTAGAAGATTGCAATGCGCCTCTTGTGTGCAATAGCTATCAATGCTGGAAAATATGTATTTGTGGTCACATCATAAATAACAGCAATACAAAAATGAAATGCTTGGCATTTAATTTACCCGGTTTACCATGGGTCAGGTCAGCACATTGGGCTGAATATTGTAATGGGACAAACGGGATGCAGCACTCAACGGCAGACTGTGCAATCAACATAAATTCATAAGCTAAATAACCAAGTGTTCCATCCCCAAAACGCCTCTCAAAAAACTAAATGCATACAATTTTATTATTTCAAAAAGTAACTTGCCAAATTTGCGCACTCGAGCAAAGTGAATATGCATTTGTATGTGTGCCAGTGTGTGTGTGTGTGTGTGTGTGTGTTGACTTGTGTACAGATATTGAATAAAATGTAATAAACACTTTTAGTAACTTTGTCTTATGCACTTCGCACTGCCAACGACAGTCTCGACAACAGCTAAGCAAAGCTGAGCGGAGAGTTGGGCTGGGCTGGGCTGGGCTGGGCTGGGGTTGAAGTTGCATACGTTGCGTATACGTAATGTGGACAGTTTGGAGCTTATTTGTGTAACTGCTTGTTTGTGTTGTTGTTGTTGTCGTTGTTACTGTTGTTGCTTTTGTGTAAGCAATATTGAAATGCTGTCATTGAGCGTGCTCACTGAATTATGAAATTGAAAACTATTCAGTGCAAAATTGCTTCGAATTTTACCAGCTCGTGTGAGTTCTCTACATAAGACATACATATACATATATATATATATGTATATATGTATATTTATATATATATATGTGTATGCCAATTTTTATGGGATAAACAGCAGTGGGAGCAGTTTGTCAGTTGCTTGGACGCGCACTGTCAATAGTTTGGGCCAAGTTGGCATCTAAATAAGCTAGTCAAACTGTCGAGCAGTCAAATACATTTTGGACAGTAAGTGTCTGCAGAAGGCAGCATGTTGGCTAACAAGCATTTTGTACGCAGATTTTATTGAATTTCCAACCCGATCACTGGCTTAAATATTCTAATTTCTGTCTGGGCAACAACGAAGCCGAGCATTGAATCCACATAAAACGAAATAAAATCGCATTTATATGCACATTTTATTGCATACATTGTGGAATACCTTAGCTACATCTCCACCCCCACAACATTACACACACGCACACACACACGCACACACACACATGCGCATAATGAAAAGAAGCAACTTTTTTGCTTATCTATTTTTTGTGATGGCAAATTTGCTGCCAGAATTTCAAATTCATTTGGGTTTTGAAAGCGTCGTAAGCAATTCGTCAGCTGAGCATTTTGACAAGGTTGGCAAGGGGGACGAAGGGGTGCGTTGCAAACTGTGGGCTTAGCTATTGAAGTTGTTGTTGCTGCTGTTGTTCTTAATGTTCTTGTTGTTGGAGTTTGAGGCTTCGCTATTTTAGAGCTCATAATCCCTGGGCTGGCTTATGTAGCAGCCAGATGGCTGGCAAATTAAAGTGCCAAGCGATTAGAGGCAATCAGTGAGTTCTTCACTATGCTCGCAAATCAAATCTTATTTAATGCTCACACACACACACACACACATATATATATATATATATATATGCATATCATTACTCAGCCAGAACTAACAAATGGTTATCTTAATTTGAACAGAGGGACAATTGTCGAAAGGCATTCATCTTTTCTTTGATTTTAATCATATTTTACATATTTTATTAGGAAATATTGAAAAATGCATGTCATAAAGATTAAAGATAAGTCTATGAGTATTTCAACACTTACAAGTGCATTTATGAATTTCCGAATGCTTTTAGTATTGATTAAACAATTTTTCAATTACCATAAAAGATTATATTAAATTTATGAGTCATCTATGAAATATATATAAAAAAATGAAAACTACAGCACTTTACTAGTCCTTAGCCAGCTCCTTTCTTATTTTGATAACTGTGTGTGTGTGAGAGAGAGGGAGAGGGAGAGAGGGAGAGGGAGAGGAGAATAGATATAGTATGCACAGAGCTCTGACCTAATCTCTGCTGCAATATTTCTGCTCGTGCCTTGCTTTACTTTGGCTACAGCCGTGCGGCTTTGGAGGGGGGGGGCAGGAGGTGACTCGCTTTTGTGTGAGTATGTGTGTGTGTGTGTGTGTGTCATTTATGTTATTACTTTTCTACTCCAACATACTCTCTAACACACATACACTCGGTCGGTGGCTTTCAGTCGCCGTCACAGTCAGAGCAAAGAGCTATTTATGTGAGACAAAATTCCAGTTGGTATTACGCAAATCCCAAATGCTTTAGCTGTCGTAGCTTTCTTCCAAACGGTTTCCTTCCGACAACGGTGGCCAACTGCAAGCCCAATGCCAACTGCGCTGCTGACTGCTTAAAAAGTGCGTGCTTGCATTTGAGCGATATATCAGTGTGTGTGTGTGTGTGTGTGTGTGTGTGTTGTGTGTGTGTGTAAGACAACTCTCCAGTAGGATTCGCGCAAAGTTGTTTCGCCTCAGAAGACTTTTATGTGTATATGTTCACCGTTAATGTTAGTTACCTGAATGCTCATTATTTGCTAGCAAAACAGTTAGCAAAATATAGAAAAAAAAAGCAACAACAGCAAATAATAAAGTATTAAGTTTAAAATGCTCAAAATTACGAAATCAATAATAAATTAGCTCATTGTGTAATTATTATTATTTAAATTTATATCCACTTTGAAATTACATAAACTGATCAGAATTTTTTTTCTAATAAATTTTTTCGCTTACAAAATTCCGACTGGGTGACATTTGTCTCACTTGGTGTGCATTAAATTATATGATACTTTCGGCTGAATTTTAAATATACTTTTATATTCTCAACACATTTTTTGCAAATTTAAGTTTATTTCAAAACGATCATTTTTTAAGTATTGTTTTCAAATGCTAACGACAAAATATTTTGCCTGAGATCATGGTGCAAGTGAAACAACTTCAAACAGTCGTTATTATATTTTTAAGCGACAAGTCCGTAATTTTTCACAATGCTTTGCAACATATTTTAGCCACATTGGGTTCGGCCTGAAGACGGGTTAAACAAATAGTCATGAAAACTTCCACATTTATAGTGAATATTAAAATTTGTGTGTGTGTGTGTGTGTGAGTGTAGCTAAACTCCAAACTAAATCATAAATGTAAGCTTCACATAGACATACAAACACACACACACACACACACACACACACACACACACATTGGTGTGGCACTTGGCTATTCCTAAGCAGTTGCGTTCGTGCCCCATTTAAAGTGCAGCCCATTGCTTGGGACGCATCCAAACCAGTTGATTTGACTGTCTCATAGTTGGCCAACTGCTGGGTTAACCTTTGCACTTGGCCAAGTTATCGCAGTGCTTGTAGTTGTACTTTTTGTATTCCTCTAAAGGCACTGCCATCGTGTCGGCTTTGCTCTCCTCACATTTTTAATATATATTTCGGCATTTTACTTTTGGGCCATAAACGAATTATGCGACATTTACCAAAAATAGTTGACCATTCGGACGCATTCGATTATTTTGTCTTTCGATTGCAAATTATTGTAATCATGCACTACCCCTCCACCCCTCTCTCTTTCTCTCTTGCTGTTTCTCTCTGGGTAGTCGGTAAGTCTGTCACATAGAATCGTTTGTCTCCAGGGCTTCTCGTGCGGCTTGGTTCCTTCTAATAGAATGCTCAATTCTATTTTGAGCTTCTAATAAATTTGCAGCTATTCTGCAGCTCAGTTTTAGCCATGTAATTTTTTGTTGGTTGCTGTTGTTGTTGTTGTTGTTTTTGGTTTCTGCTTGCGCGGCTCGACTCGGCTTGGTTGGGCTTTGGGTTGGGCTATTGAGTCGAACTTCGCCTTTTATTTTAGTTAACAACTTTGCTTCTGCAAACTTGGAATCGTTTAGCAAACTGCTTGGCATTTGCCACAAAAACCTGCTCCATAATCCCCAATCCCCAATCCAAAATCCAAAATCCAAAATCCCCAGCCATTGGCCCACTTCATTCACTTGCTCCGTCTCCGCCTGGCATGCATATGTGTTTTACTTGGAGAGCACTTAAAATTTTGGTTTGCTTGATTTATGGAGCACTTTCAATTGTTTCCTCAGCTAATGCCACTCCCATGGCTATTTGCAACTACAAAAGCAATAAAAATTACAAAAATTACATTGACACTGTGCAGTGTCTGTCTGCTCCTGCTGTACACCACACTCCCACTCATCACCCTCACCCGTATCCTTCGTCCTTTTATTAATAGTAGTTTGAGCAGTTTGGACATAACTTCATCACTTACTTGTTGGCAACGGTCCGCACTTGGCTTCATCCTTAAATGTGCAGAACTTTTGCAAATCGTCAAAGTATAGGCCAGAGGGGCAGCGATTTATATAGGGGTAGCCATCGACGCACTATATAGAAAATAACACATTGTGGTTGCATCAACTCAATTGTGTAATTTGACCTTTTGGCCAGACAAATTAAGCAATATGTCGAAAGTTTACCTGATAGAAGCGACGACAGGTCGCAGGATCAGCATAGTTGCCATTGGCAATGTGCGAGGGGCATGTAAACTCTTCCTTGTCCTTGCTTTGAGCTGTAAAAGTTTAGAAAGTTCTTTAATTAATCAACTTTTAAAATTATAATTAAAAATATTTGCAAATTAATTTAATATATGAATCTTTTCAACCATGTTAATTGAGGTTTTAAAGTAAGTTGTCCATAAAATGTTTGTGCTGGAAAAATAAGGCAAATCTAAGCTAAAAATTATGTATACGGAAATTTATATAACAAATATCAACTCGGCTATCAACATCCAATCAATAATATATATACACTTTACGTATATATAGTTTTTACACATTTTTTTTTTTTTTTAGTAATAATTATCTATGCAAATTATCTTTACTAAAATAATTCTCTTAATAATTGTATCTTGTAGTTCTAAGACAAGATAAGGTAAGAATCAATCAATTAATTTGGCTATAACAAGTGCGAAAGTGGGTAAAGAAAGAAAAAACATATTAAATTTATGGCTTAATTTTAATGAATTAAAGCCGCAAATCGAGTGTGGCTGGCTAATGGGGCAGTTCCTAATGAATTGCATTGGAATGAGAGCTTAATAATGCAAAATGATATTGACAATAACAACAACAAATATTAATTGCTTATTTTGTGATATTTGCTTTTTTTGTTTGATTTTTGTTTTTGTTTTTAATTACTGTTATTAGTTTCGTTTTGTTGTTCGCTAAAAGCAAAATCTAAGCTTCAAAAGCCGCTTGACGTTTTGACATTTAATAAAGCCACAAGCACTAATTATAAATGTATACAATATACACATATTATGTACAAAGTATACATATATGAAGTGAAATTAATTGTGATTAGTAGGGAGGAAAAAAAGCACAGACAGTTTATGTACTAAATAAATAAGAGATAAATAAATGATAGTTAAATGGCGTTCTTCAACCGATTAACAAAACAGAGAACAAAACGAATATCGACTGAAATATTTATGCAATTGCAAAAAAATAAAAAAAACACATCATAAATAAGAGCACAAGTCATCATTCCTTAAATGGAAGTGTTTTCAGATGGTTTAAGCCACATTTAATAAATGTAAATTGGTTAACAGAATGGAATGTCTAAGCATAATAATAAAAAGTTGCGGACGGAGTCGGACAATGGGAATTTTGCTTTGGTTTTAGAGTGCGCTCGGCCACGAACTATTCCAGCAATTAAGCATGGAAAAAACTCCAGTTTTATTTCAGTTTCTATAATACTAATTAAATGCATAACTTCGCTGGAAGAGTATTTTTTTTTTTACCAGTATTATGGTGCAATATATATATATATATATAATATATCCCTTTGCCTCCTCCCACAGTTTACCAACATTCTTTCCAACTGTTGCCAGGTTTTATTTCTGTATTTGAAAGTTAGTTAAATTTTTGCTTTTGATTTAAAATTTCTTAGTTTAAACGTTGCAACTGTCAATTAATTTATCGCTTTGCAATTAATTGAAATACACAATTCTGTACAGTGCGCCTCGAAGTATGCAACACAAACATTCCACAATTGAAGCCGTGTTGAGTGGCAAGTGAATAAATTCTGTTAAAATATATGTAGAACATTTGCTGTTTAGTGGGGTGCAGCTGAAATTCCTTTATTGTAATTATGATGTAATTATTCAATTCACATCAACAAATGAAAAGTAAATTCTCTCCGGGCATAAAATTGTTCAAAATTTCTTTTGTTTGAGCCTACAATTTATTCACTTATATTTAATTTAAATTTAACATTTGCTTGCGCACATTTATTTCTTGTCAAGGCATACAAATGTTTTTTCATGCAACAAGCTGCAGTAACCGCGAATACATGCGCCAACGCCAATATCGCACGCGGTGTATAAATTTTGTATGAATTTTACGTTAAGCAAATAAATGTTTTTTACATTTGTACAAATATTTTCGATAATAAAAGTAAATAAATTTTTTTAAAAAAAATGTTAAAAACAACAAAAAGTCTAGAGGTAGGCTTGGAGACTTGGAGATACGCTGTACTCATGTTTTGTTTTTCAGTATAACTAGATTATTACACGCAAAATTAAGAATACAAATTTAACAATTTAACAAATTTTTATTCAAGCTTTGCAATACATTTTTAAATGCCCAAAAATGATGGTTCTTTTAAAATACTGTTTCTGATACGCATTTGGTAAGCAAGTCAATGTTTTAAAAACTTTCGATAGGTTGATCAAGAAGTACGTATATATATATATATATATATATATGCCCTATATAGCGAGCGATGCTGTCTGTTTCTCTATTAAACGCCTTTGCATAACTCTATAAAACCCTTTTTTATTCAATTTTAAATTGCAGAAATTCGGTGGACTTTAAAGGAATTCTTAAGCGCTCAGCAGATGAATAATTTAAATTTTGACAGCAAATCAATAGCAATGAGTCACTCACAATAAATATATTAATTTGCATGTTTGTGTATTTGCACAGTTAACTGAACACATTGCAAATATCCATCTTGTAATTTGAAATATAATTTCACGTATACCCAGCGCAAATGAAGCTTATGATGTGGCATGCAACATGTAATCATCCAGTGATTGTTGAGTGTGATTCTAGTCAATCCCAGTTCAGCATATCCTTTCAGCCATGACTATCATATATATATATATATGTGTGTAGTAACTTAAGCATAACAAGCTGAATCCCTTCCAATGTGTCTCAATTACAGCTGCCACTGTTTTATTTGCCATGCCACCTGAGGCGGCGTCTGTTGTGGCAACATGAATATTGCAAATTTATGTTAAAGGCGTAAGGCCAATTATGTTGGCAATTTTAACTTTTCATAAGGCAATTTTCAATGCGAAAAATAATAATTAAAAATAAGCCCAAAACTGAAGCATGCAACGTCGTTGTCGATTGACCTCCACCAGCCCCCCACCACCCCCTTCTCACTATGTCTTTTCTGTTAAAGAAATTAAATGTGCTGGTTGGAGGAACAAAAAAAGAAAAACAAATAATAAACTGAAACTGAAAACCTGTATAGCAGCTGAAAAATCGCCCAACTTTATGCACATTGAAAACAGTTTTCCACTTGGTTTTTGTGAAGCATAAAATACACACATACATATATGCATGTACATATACAATTACGCATACATATATACATGTATTTGTTTGCCTGTTGATGTTGGCCTTGCAGTTGTTGCTGTTTTCGCGATTGTTTTATTCCCTTTATTTGCATTTTCATTTTTTCGATGCGGCTGCCTATAATTTATTTAACATTTGTGGCAATTTTCAACCAAGCTGAGCCGATCCGAGCCGATCAGAGCAGCGGCTTGAACAGGTCCTCGCAGCCTGCCTTTTTGCCCCAATATAACTTGCATAAATAATAATAATAATACTGCTAGTATCTGGTTCTAATTGTAACTTATAAATTTGTTCAATATTTAGCTTATTTCGTATTTTGCAGACACCATTTCTTCCATTAAACACATGTTTTTTATGTATGAATGAAGATCGAAGAAGGGCAACAAATGGTTCGATAAGTTCTACTTATGCATTTCTTGAATTTGTATCTTTTGCTTTTCGCTTGCCGCAAACGAAAACAATGAAAATCAGAGAGAATTGTACCGCTTTAGGTGTGTGTGTGTGTGTGTGTGTGTGTGTGCGTGTGTGTGTGTGTGAAAAACGAAAACTGAAACGGACGAAAAGGCAATAAATTGCACAACTGATATATGAATATGAATAAAAGTTGCAGACCAGCGCAATCAGCTGCTGCGAGGTACGTTTGATAAGTTCAGTTGAGTGCGAGAATGTGTGCTGCCGACCAATGGGCGTTATTTTGATATATATTCACTTTAAGCGTTTCTTTTGTAATATACGAAATACACATCCTTGCCAATTACGGCACATCTTGCCAGTCTCTCGCTCTCTCTCTCTCTCTCTTCCTCTCTCAGATTTTATATCTTCTTTTATCCCGAGCCCATCGAAAGTGGGTAAAATGGTTATGATGGTTTTGTGCCAAAAGAGGAACATGCAGATCAAAGCATCTCAGACCCCATTCGATATATATATATATATATATATTGATGAGATCTCAGAGAAAATGACAGTTAGAGGCTAGTTTCGGAAATTCTCGTATACCCCGCGCCAAGACCAAGATTACATCATCTTATCATACGGTTTCTGATTATAATAAAATCTTAGGGTATCTTGTAGTCGAGCAGCATTCTTACTTATTTTATTTTTGTATGTTTGCCAGGGTATGTGTGTGTGTGTGTGTGTGTGTGTGTCACTTTCTCTACGCGTCTTTGAGTATCTCTTTTTGCTGGGACAAACCGACTGTTTGCATTTGGTAAAACGGTTTCTGCGTTTTATCCGTTGGCATTTTCAAGTAATTTTTCACGCATTTCTGTGGCTGCTTTGCGCCTCATTTTTCACAGCGCGAATGTGTGTGTGTGTGTGTGAGTGTGTCTTGTGTGTGTGTGCGTTAAGCTGCTTAAATGTTTTTGCCACTTCCTTTTGCCACATGGTTTTTTTGTTGTTGTAGTCTTTCTCTTATATTTTTTGTTTTTTCTTTTATTTTGCTGTTGCACTTACAACACTTAAATTGTAAATAATTCCGATTTGGTAGCCCAGACTACAGCTGTGAACACACACACACACACAGATACCTCAGTACCCGCCAGACTCCTCTTGCTCCTCGAATATGTAATGGCCAAAGTCACTTGCCTTTGTCAACAAATTTGCGTTTAAATGGCTCATGTGCCGACGCGTCGCATCAGGCCGCGTTCGTTTGTCCGTTTCTCCGAATCTCCAATTCTCCGTTTGTCAGTCGGTTAGTCAGCCGGTTTGGCGGCTCATCTCCGCCTGCCTCGTTTGCTGACGCAGCCTTTGCAATTCGTTCTAATGTATTTTTAAATTATGTTTATTTTTTCATCGCATTAAGTAGAGCACATCACAGCACACAAATGTATTAGGGAGCGAGAGGGATACGGGTGACGGTAGACGGAACACGGGATACGGGACATGGGACATGGGACATGGGACATGGGTGAAGGAGAGAGCAGAACAAATTTACAATCTGGTGATAAGTTTTCAGAGCTTCTTATAAACATGCTAACATTACTCTTATCCACAAGCTCCATGAAAGTGAATCATCATTAAGGAAACAATTTAATAATTTAATTGAAGTCATCACCAAGTTGAGTTGACTTGAAATATCTGCTTGAAATAAGTCTCCGATTTCTTACAAAATATGAAAAAAAAAACTCACGTTATTTTATATTTGAAATCCTCTTTTATACAATGTTGAAATCATTTCTTGACATCTATTTATAATTTAAATATGTTCTTTGTTATTTGATTCTTATGTCAAATTAATTCATTAATTCAGAAAAATTATTGAGTTCTTCGGAAACTTTTTACTTAATTTTTGACTTAAAATTTGGCAATGAATTGTTGCAAAGCTGTTGGCTCTTCTGGCTAATTTGCTTGCAGCTCAAACATTGCATAAACATTTCTGATTTTTCTTTTCTATTTTTGAGTTTATTTCCATTGTGAAATGAAAGATCGGACGAATGGTGAATTTGGGTTTTATGATCGAAAAGATGCAATGCTGTGATATAAAATCGGTGTCACAATCTCACCTCGCCTCGCCTCGCCTGCCGCTTACATAAATTAAGCTCTTTACTGTTGTTATGTATTGGCCGCCCCCCCCGCTGTGCCCATTGTCAGCTGGCCTCTCCCGTTGTTCGTTAGCCATAATCTGTTCCGTTCATTGTCGATTTTGAGTGTTTTTTCTTGGTGTTTTTGGTGTCAGTTTTCGATTTCGAAAGTGAAATCGCCAGAAGAAATATTATATATAACATTAATATATAATATATTTTAATATATGTATTTGCACTATACACATTAAAAAAAAAAAAAAAAAAAGTTTACACCGAAGAAAGGTGATGTTAAAATTAAAATGATAAAAAGGTTTACAAAAACCAAACGAAAACAAGAAAACAAATGGAGGAAAAAGCATAGCAGCTGCCGTTGAGGATGATGATGCAAATATGGAAATCAGTTGAAGTTGACCATGAAAATGCTCAAAGCCACATTGCCCGAAGCCATTGCAAAAATACGCTTTTATTTGCATATTCATAAGCAAATAAAATATAGCCAGTCGTTGCTGTTAATATGTGCCGCTGGCAAAATGTTAATTAAGTCAACTGGAAACCGAGCTGATGCCAAGCCAAGCCAAGCCAGTCAGCTAAAACAGCCGCTAATCAAGTTGGAGGTCAGCATTGGAACACGCATATTACATAAGGATCGTCATCAACGGCGTGGCTGGATATTTGCAGAGAGACAAAGAGAGTGAGAGAGAGGGAGAGAGAGAGAGAGGGAGTGAGTAAGCCAAGACACAAAGAAAAGTGAAACCAGCTGGATTTCCAGTTTTATCTTCTTTCTCTTTCTCTTTAGGTTTTGCTATTTTGCACCTTAAGTGTACACTGTACGGTGGGGTGGAGGGGGGTGAGTAAGTAAATATTCAGGACAGATGACCTTGCGGGCCTCTCGGGTGACAAATACTGAAACCAGTTGAAAAAGCCATTTACGATAAGAGCAAAAGTCAATGAAATGCCAAAAATGTTACCTAATTTGCAGTCGAACCAAAATCAAACAAGAAATACGAGTACAACCGGGCAACATGCGCCAGGAAGACAAAGACGAAGACCCACACACACACACACACACACACACACACATACAAACTCGCACAGAGGAAGCCCAAGTCACCACCAAGAGCCAAGAAATTTCCAATTGGCAACGTCAACACTTTTTGTTTCACACAGTAACAAAAAATTATTACAAAAAAAAAAAAAAAAATAAAATAACTCAATAAAACTATAAACATTTAATAGCTAACACGAATGCGGAAACTATTTTTCTAATTTCGTATGTTTTTCTTATTATTTTGCTTCTTTTTTTTTTCGGTATGTGTTATGTGGCGTGCACCAGTTGGGACTGCAGCTTTGGGCACCTTTGAGGGGTGTGCAACTGTTTTACTTACCATGAACGCAAACTGCGATGAGCAGCGTTGCAATTAGACACTGCTGCAGCATCTTGAAGCTTTCAACACCGAATTCAAGCGATACACTGCAATTTCAGTCTGCCAACACGCAGAAGCTCACAGTAACAACGACAACGACAACGAGACAACTGAGAGAGAGGGAGAGACGTCCGCAACGAGCAAATGCAAACCGCCAACTGAACGCAGACAGCGTCAAAGAAATTGCAAGAAGCCAACTTTTTTTTTTTGTTTAAGCCGCTCAACGGCTTCCGAGCCACGATCAACGAGCTGAGCGCGGCTCGAAGAGCTGAGAGCTTCAAACTTACAAGCTTCCAGCTGCGAGCTGGGAGCTACGAGCGGTTAGCTTGACTTATTCTCAATTCACTTTCATTTCAACTGGTTGGACGATGACGCGTCACAGTCAAAGCAAAGCGGTTAAAAGAGTCGATCAGCCGGTTTGAGACTCGACGCATGCGTGCGCATTTCAATGGGGCGGAGGGCAGAGCCCTTCTCCGAATGCGCCAAGTTTATACATATAGCACCAGCATTACCCCTCTCTTTCTCTCTCTCTCTTTCTCTCTCTGACTGTAGTTGTATGCTTATCTGAACTGGTAGAATCGTTTCATTGGAGTTATGGCATAATATAATTATTGAAATTCCAGACGTGTGGCCAAACCCACTTGAAGCCACTCACGATTCTCAAGCGCTGTTCAAGCGCTCCCTGCATAGCAATGATATGTTAATTGCATATTACCGTTAAGACTGGAGAGTTCTACTGTATTCTGTTGTTGACCTTAAGTGTTGCATACCAATAACCACATGAAAACTGAGATTTTGAGTGAGATTTTGCCTTTTCTTTATTTTGATTTGTAAAGTTATTGAACCACACTTCTAAAGTTGATTTTAGACATTATTTATTCTGAACTTGTAATAATCAAAGATATTATTATTATTAAAAACAAAACTAAATAATTTGAACTATTTTTATCAAATCAAATATTCTTTTAAGCTGTATGGATATTAAATATATGTCAAATATATATTCCTTTAGTATACATTTTTGTAGTTGTCTTTTCCCTGCCTAATAAAATAAAATCATAATATCAAGTCCAATTTGATATACATACATTCTTTTATATTTTATATATTTTCATATTTACAAACATTAAATGATCCTTCTCAAGGACTCGTGTTGTTAAATACCTGTTCTAATTTAGACACTTTTAAAACTAGTCAAAAATCTGTTCAATAGTTGTTGAAATTAAAATTTCATAAATCGAAAACGCTTTCGATTTTCTTAGAATTGCCGCTAAACTTGAAATTGGCAGCGTGTATTTTGTTAATTTTTCTTTGAATTGAATTCGACTATAAATAATAGATTTGATTTTGCTTAAGCTTGTTTTGCGTTTTGTATATATTTAAATTTTATGCTGTGCCTACACGTTTTAACTTCAACCAACTGGAAATTTAAATATTAAATAAATACATGCAATGAAATGCCTGCTGGCTTATTCGGTAACAAATATTCAATATATGCACAGAAATATGGGCTTATATCATATGTATTATTCGTAGAGGTTTTTATTTTTTTTTATGTTATTTTTAATGAATAGATCTATCAATATATCTGTATGAACTATGTGTGTGTGTTTTGCTTATTCAAAATTCCAAATTGAACAACATTGAAATAGGGAGTTTGTGTGTTATTGTTCAAGTATTTGTTGATAAGCCCAAGCGATCAATGAGCCCAAAAGTATTAGTTTAAACAATGCGGATATCAATTTAAATCAGTGACAACACTGAATAATTGCATGAATGACTGTTGAGCACAGATATCAAATGTGTGGCATTGATGTACAGTGGTGTCTCTTAAAGAGAAACAAGGAATACAAATAATATTTTATATTTTCATGCAGCAAGTACAAAAAAAAAAAAAAAAAAAAAAAACACATTTTTGTAATACACTTTTTACAATATATTTATTAATTCAGCACTTTCAAAGCTTGAACTAAAAAATTGTTGACTAGCAGAGACAGACTCATCATTAAGACCAGAAATGCTTGTTATACCAAATATAAGTTCGACAGTTTCGACAACTGTATATTTTGGTTGTTTTTGTCTTTATGTTGTTGTTGTTGTTGTTTATATGAATATTCATTTACTTATTTGACTGTGGACAGCCAGCACGCATGCATTTGCCCGGCATAAATTTTTTGGGCATTTAAACCAATAAATATGTAAATTTTTCATAAATTTAATTAAATTCACCACAATAGCGGCGTCTTCCTCAACCAACAGCATCACTAGCAGAGACAGCACAGGGAAAGTTTATACTCCACCCTACCAAAAAAAAAAAAAAAAAAAAAAAAAAAAAAATTGAAAATGCATAAAGTGCAAAAAGTGCAAAAAGAAGACTTACTCATCCACAAAAGAAAATAAAAATAAATAATTGGAATAGTGAACAGTTTTGGGCGTTTAAGAAGTTTACGGCAGAGCATAATATATCTATGGGTTCTGTAGAAAATAAAACAAATAAACGAAAATTTGAGAAACGTATGCAAATATATATAGCAGTCGTCGGCCAGATCTGGAGGCAGGTGCCAGCTATTTGACTGACTGACTGACTGACTGACTGACTGACTGACTAAGTGGGTGAATGAGGCGGTTGATTCAAAATTATATAAGTTTTGATGCTGCCTTCGCTGAGGATTTTCCGCTGATGATAAATGCGGATTGTCAGCGAATTTAACGTCTTGACTGACTGACAAAGGCATTTCATAGTTTTGCTTATGCAAAATAATAATACCAACAACAGCAACAACAACAACAACAATAACAACAACAACATCAAGAACAATATGTATGTCGAGTCAGCAGGTCGGCCGTCTGATTGGCGTGGCAGAGAAGGCATTCGTGGCGGATGAGCGCACTCAAACAAAAACAGTTGAAACGACAAAGGCGAGAAAAATGCAAGTGAGCGGACATGGAAATTAAAAGCAGCTGAGAGGTCCCAACGCATGGCTGGGTCCCAAACCGAGCACGGGGGAACGAGAACGCAAACGAGATGGAGAACGAAGGAGAATCTGAATAGGAGTGAGAATGAGACAATGACTGAGGAGAGGGAAGGAGTTCGGAAGCGGAAACTGTCAACTGGTAACCAGGCAGACGACACTCCCAACGCTAGAGTGGACAAGGGGCCAGCGGGACACGTTACTCTCAGTCAGTGCCGCTATTCCGAAAGCGAATGTAAATGGGAATGTAAATATGAATGTGAATGGGAATGGAAATGTCCCCTGCTGTTGATGTCATAGTTAGCACTTTCGATGTTCGGGACATTTTCAATTAACACTTATTCAATTTTCCAACAATTTTGGCCTTTTGTGGGACTACACAGGAGACACATCAGATTAATAAACAAGCGACAGCAAATAAATTGAAGTTCTTAACTATTTATTATTATTATGCCACACAATATGCATCAAATGTGGCACAAGTGAATTCAAAATTGCTTTGCTGCAAGTAAGTAACTTATTTTTAGCATGTGCAACACGAGTTTCCTGCCACATTTATTGTAAATGAATGTCCAGAATATTTGCATAGCATTGCAATGGCTTTTGTTATATAACGCATTGTATTTTAATTGATATTCTTTAGTAGAATTGAGAGTAGTTTCACAAGTCTTAGATTCATCTTTTTTTGACATTTTAAATAAATAAATAATAAATAAATAAATAAAAAAGTCGTCAACTGGTTTGATTCACTTAATTCTTTTCTTTATGCGTTTGTTCTTTTTTGTTTAGGCCAATATTTTTCGCTTGGCTTACTAAAAGTCAACGACATCGTGAATTGAATTCAAAACACATTCTGCACACATTTTGACAGTAACATTGAAATTTAATTAAAGGATATCCCCGTCGGCCAGAGGGAAAAGGGAGCAAGGAATATGTTATGGTTTCGTCGAATTAGCTTTTGATGCTGATCAGGAATATGTGCAAATATGTTTTTGTGTTTTTGTCGAAAAATGGCAGACTTTGTGTGTGAAATGCATTTGCACCGCTTCATAATAAACATTTGATAAGTTTTCAGTGGTTTCGGGGTATAAAACACACAAACAACAATAAACAACAACAACAACAACTAAAATTACAAAAGAGCAGCTTTAATTGCTGTGCGGGCGGAGTTGGATTTGAATGTTTCGTGTGTAAATTCTGGAAAATCACGCTCATTAATTATGACAATTTACTAGATATCGGATGGGGAACAGTGGTGTTGTGGTGTGTTGTGTGAATGTGGTGCTGTTGGCTACGGCCAGCTGTGGCTAATGCTGCAAATTTGAAATTGGTTTGAAAATATTTACAAGGTATTCGAGTTTCAATTGAAAATTGACGCGAAATTGGGGTTGTGTCGATTTTTGGTCTGTGCCAGCAATGCTGGGGGGGCGATGGGATGGGCGATGGGAAATATGTGATTGCTTCGTCACGGCTATCAAATGTGCACTGCACCAATTCCCAATCCCGCCAAACTATACAGATTGCTACCTTCGCAATACGAAACCATAGCTGCAAGTTTCAAATTCTGTTTTCCTGCCTCACTCAATTACAGGCCTTTTGTGTCCAGCTAAAAGTGCAGCCTGTAACTGAAACCACGCCTGTTTCCGAATCATTCACCAAATTGTAAGCGAGGTATTGTGTGTGTGTGTGTGTGTGTGTGTGTGGTGATTGTCAGATTGTTTCCTAGTTTGGCGTTTATCCGTGGCCACCAGGTCAATGGTTAGTTGCGAGGAACTTCAAACAATAACAATGTGTATGGAATAAGCCATGCGGCTTTGATAGACACCATGTCTTTTTCTTCCGCTTGGAATTCGGGCTCGGATTGCTATTGGTGTTGCTCTGTTTGTGCAGATTTATGGCTGAAAAGATTGGCTGGGCAACTTCAGGCAGCGGACTACTTTATTTGCACCCATTAAAAATTTGCATAAGTACACACGGCGAATTGGAAGAACTCATTTTTGGGGCTTATTGACTTGTTGAATGCCCTTCAAAATAAGATACTCATATCTGAGTATCTTTAAATTGGGGATTAGCCTTATCAAGATATCATCTACATCCATATATGAAATAAATAATATTGTGATTAACACAAAAGCATTCATATTGCATAATTCGTCGATGAGTTTGTTATAAAAGTATCTCCAAAAATAATCCAATTCTTTTAATAATAAATATACCAAAGTTAATATAAATTTATTTATAAATGTACCAACAAATTTTAAATAATTTATATAATTTTTTTTGTTACAATTAATTTTCACAATATTTATATTTAATGACATTTAAATTTGAACTGCACTTTGGCTCGCTAAACACCAAATTTATTCGCAATCATTCGCTGCCCACATTTTGCTGGACACTTCAAATAAAATTTAAGAAAAAATATTCAAAATAATTTATTTAATACACATAAAAAGTTTTTCGATTTATTTTGGTGTTTTGTTCGAACTTCGTGCATGGCCACATAATTCACTTTACCTCCCCGAGCCGAACCGACCCCACCCGGCCAGCCTTGCCAGCCGACCCAGAGAAGAGAGAGACCGACGACCGACGACCGGCTCGCATCAAGCCGCAGGTGCATGGCACTGATCCGGGAGGGGCGGAGGAGCATAAATTTATGTTGAGCGTGTAAATTTATGGGCCTAAATTGAGGAACGCCACTGGAACTGGAAATGTAACAGAGGCTCTGTCCAGCAACAGTACCTTGGACAATGCCAATTATTGTCCATGCGATGTGAAGCGCCTGCCGGAGCTGGCTGAGGTTGAGCCTGGGGATGAGCATGAGGCAGAGGCAGAGGATGAGGATGAGGATGAGGCTGCCACTGATGCTAAGGTTAAAACAGAGGCAGTTTTCATTCTGTTTGCTTGTCGCGCCAAAACAAATGAACGCAAAATGAAAATGGCTGCCTTATAGTTATTTATTGAATGCCACTTGACGGCCTCTCTTGACCAGGAAGCAGCCACAGGAACAGCAGCGGCAGTGGCCTCAGCAGCGGAAGCAAATGACTTGAAGCGTTTTACACCTCAAATGATTTCATTTTGAGGACGCAGCTCGTCACTTACCACGCGACATTTTTGTTTGCGCAATTTCAGGCGCCGGCAAGTGTATTAAATAAAAAGTGACAACAAATATTGTTACGCTTGGCGCTTCCAGCGCTCTTTTTTGTTGAACGGCCCACCATTTTCTACACCCCCCCCCCCCCCCCCCTACAATCCACTCGACAGTACGCAGTGTCAGTGTCTGGCTATATTTTTGTACATTTGCTTTTGCTGCTCGGCATCCACGGCATCCCCAGTCCCATTGCCGCGCCCCATCCAAGTCCGTCCCGGTTAATGCCCACAAAATTGGACAAAAATTCATTTCATTTTGCCCTGAAATGCGTCTGCTCGTCAAACTCAAGCGACACGCTCTGGAACTAATGGAACCGAAGCTTACCTTACTTGTAAGCAAATATTTGCTCCTGAAACAAAGTAAGTTGGCAGCTTTTTTGGTTTCATACTCACCCTGGTCCATGCCCATGCTAAGCTGTGTGCGGATTCTTAAAGCAAACAACTGAGTTAGCTGCCACTACAGATCCTTATCGGCTTGGTCCTTCCTCTCCACATGGCCATAACTCCATAAAAATTCCGATACAATCGGAATTATTTAAAATATTGACAAAATTACTACACTTAAATCGATTAATCAATGCGGCTATTTTTGTTGAAATTAAAACTTCTTAAGTTATATTTATAAATGCCATTTTTTAAAGCTATTTTTAATTGTTATAGTAGAAAACCAAGCTCGTTTTGAAACTTTATAAGTTAAAATATTTAATGCATTTAATTAAGTTAAGTTGAAATACATTAAATAATTCCCATCAGACACTTTTAATATTTTGCCTTTAAAACTCTAAGAATTAAATGTGCAAACATTTGTGCCTAAATTCGATTCGATTGAACAAATTTGTATCCCCAAAGAAGTTATTATATCATATCTTGTGCAAAGCTTAATATTAAATTTTATTAAAAAAAAAAGTCAAAAAATTTATTTGTAATTAGAAACTATATTCGATATCATCGCTGGAGAATGATTATAAGTATTTCGAATCTAAGTTTTTGACTGCTTTCAAATATTAATTGTAGGTAGCAGAACGTGTAATAATTTCCGTTAACATAATGGTCACGTGATGATGTCAGCAAGAAAATAAATAAATGTATTTTGTGCCAAGACAATGGCAAGTAATTGGGCCCAAGTTAACCAAGCTGCTAATGAGTCCAGCAGCAGAATGTTGCCCCAACAAAACACGTCTTAATGCATGCCACCACTTGCGGCAATAAATCACAAGTTATTATTTTGTAACCTACATCAATCAAATTTAATCAATCAACATCAACCACAACACACAAATAGAACAACAACAACTTGTGTGGCTCTTAGGTTACAAATTGTTATGAATATAATATTGTTACCATTGGGGCATGCCACAACAACAGGTTCCACAGTGATATAAAACTCAATTACCGACTCTGGTATATGGTATATCCTTTTATATAAATGCATGTATATGTATTTATATATATATGTAAAGGTATATGGCCAAATGGAATGAAGTAACAAAACTAAATAGCGTTAAACACCCATTTTTTTTTTTTTTTTTTTTTTTTGCCAATGCTCCAAATTGTTAACAAAACATACATGAGCACTATGTGGTGTGTGTGTGTGTGTGAGAGTTAAGTGTGTGTATTCTTGCACTAAAGACTAATTAAGTTTTCATGGCCATGTGTCTTGGCTGCTTTGGTCAAGCTCTGTTTAGTTCGTCGTCAGTTTGCTGAATGAATGAATGGTCAACTTGATTAATTTGAGGCAGCTAGACAAGCATTAATAATCCGGTTAAAGTGTGGGCAACACACACACACACACACACACAGAGAATCACACATGAATGTAAACACACTTAAGCAGGGCTTGTGGCTACATGAAGAAGAAGAACATCAACAACAACAACAACAAAAAATTGCCGCAGTAAACACGAACTAAGTATAAAAGTCAAAACAAAGCCACAAAGTGTTGGAAACACACACACACACACACACACACACATGAAAAGTAGAGAGACACAGCAAGAGAAAGAGTGAGAGAGGGGGGGGGGCAATAGAAAGGGGACATTTGCTGTTTATCACTTTGACAGCACCATGAAGTATGCAACATTTTATTTAACTCCAACACTTCAACAAGGGCAACAAAAAAAAAAATGGCTGGCAATGAAAACGCAATTGGGTTTTAGTCTATTTTGAGCACAATTTGCGTGGTGTTCGCGTGATATACGAGCCATAAACCAGAGAAGGAGCCACACACACACACACACACACACTAACACACACACACACCCACCACACGTACAATTCTTATTTTGGCTTAGCTTGGCCTGCAAGGCAACAACACACACCCAGACAGAACACCCTTTGGGGGGGAGGGGGGGGGGGGTACGACATCAGTGGCAATGTGTGAGGTCAGGTTCATAAGTAAGTCAATAAGTAAGTTGGTTAATGACAATAGACAAAATAGTAAGCCAAGCAACACAAATTGGGGAAATTCTCTCCGTATTAAGCGACTTTGTCAGCGTTTGCTCTCAGCTTTCTTGGCAACATTTAAAGCTTGCAACATGGCCAACTAACGCATTGAGAATAACGGTAAATCAAGAACATTTCAATCTCATTACGGTTGTTTATTTTTTTATATATTTATTTGTGTAAATATTGCTAAATTTTAAATTCCACAACATTTGACTTGGGTGAATCTCTGCCTGAAAACAAATCGCGACGGGATTTAAAATTGGAAACAAACAATTGTTTATGCTTATATAAGATTATGTACATATGCCAAAAATATCAGTTAATACAATCTAGTAGCACTTAACTTAAAAGCAACAAATCAAATAAAAGAAATAAATCATTTTTCACTATTTTCGACGATGAAATGTTTTTTTTTTATTTTCTTTTACTTTGCTAAAAGTCTCTCGAATATAATTTAATTTTCAAACTGTTGTCAATTAAGTTGTCAACTGTTTGCGTTACTTAAGTGCCAAGTGTCTGTTGGGGCAAGTCGAGTCCTTTGGCAACAAATAGTGTGGCGATGTCCTTATTATCGCCCCGGGGAAATTTCTCTCTTTGCTGAATCTGTTGCGTGGGGAAATTGTTGCCAAAGTGGAAATCATCTTTTGCAATTTGTTTGCATTATGCAAGGTGCGACTAACTGAATTATCCCTAGACATGACAATGACGATGGCAATGGCAATCGTTGGTCCTGCACACTTCCCCCCGCTGCACAATTTTTTTTTTTTTTTTTTGTTTTTTGGCTGGCATCTCTTTTAACCCGCGAAGTTTTGGCCGCCTTTAGCCTTATTCTTTTGTATATTTTTTAGCCGTTCTCTTTTGGTTTCGCCTTTGTCTTTGCCTTTTGAATGAGCAATGCGCCGCAGTCAATTTGATGAATTTTTCACAAATTCCATCTTAACGTCAAATTGGCCAACGGGTTGGGCTTTCTTTTCTTTCCTATTATATTTTATTTTGTTTTGTTTTCACTGCTCTTGTTTCTTTTGGGCCAGCGAAAAGCGCAGCCGCCACCGCCAAGGCACCAGTGAGCCTCACACCACACAGCCCAACCCACCATCCTGATGCCACCATACCTTCTACACAGCAGCCTCTATCATCCAGATCCCTGGCACTGGTTCATCTTGAAACCGCTTGAGCGTCAAGTGATTGATGCATTGCGCTTGTAAATTTGATGGTGCGTTGCCTTGTGGATGGGAGCAGTTCCTCGTTTCTTGAAATGGGGTTGTGTGGTAGGATTGGTTCCACGCTCCACGGGGGAGTCCAAAAAGGAGAGCCAGTCCTGGTCGAGAGCCAGTGTTTGGGTATGTATGCGGGCTGTGTTTCTGGTCCAGCCACGACTCGAGGTACAACTACAACGGCTCCATTCGTTGCATTTGCCAACTCAAACAGTTGCTGCGGCGGCGGCGGCCTAGCGGGGCATGCAAAGTGCGCGAAATTGACTTTGCTTTTGCGGGCGCTGACAGTGGCATTGCCAGTGCTGCTGCTGCTGCTGCTGCTGCTGGTGCTGCTGCTGGTTGCGTCCTGGTTAGGTGTTGGTTGGGTGCTGCTTGCTGCATTGTTGGTCGGGGCATGCTTGCTTGGCAGCTGCTCGAATGATGAATGGAAAATGCGAAAATTGTTAAAGCAAATGCACAGCAGCGGCACAGAGCGACACAGGGCGAGAGCGGGAGCCAATGTTGGGTATAGCGAGTGGAGAGAGAGAGAGAGAGAGAGAGATAGAGAAGAGGTTGTTGGTATGGGAAGCAGTTGTGCCAAAGAAATTGTGAAATCTTAGTTGAAATTATTATAAATTAATGGCTATCCTTGTGACCCAGTTATCCAAATGTTTCGGCATAAGCAGCCGCTGGAGCTGGTGGTGGTGCAGCCACAGCTGCGGTTTGGCGGTGCAATGGGGGCCACCGTTCATTGTGCAACGAAAACAAACACACACACACACACATCATATCTTTTAAGCAGCCTGTCGGCTGTCTCATTGTGTGTGTGTGTTTGTCTTTGTGTGGGAGGACTGTCGCTCTGGTTTGACAGTTGCATTTTTAATGCTGGCCATAATTAAGTTTGTGCAGCCAGCTTAGGGGCCAAAATATCATTAGCTAATGCTCTGCTCGCGTCCCAAAAGCTAACCCAATACAGTGAAACCTGCGCATTCGAATATTTATGAATGCCACAATGCCAGGCTTTTATCCAAGGCGCATCAAGGTTGACCAGTTGGCTCTGAATTTTGGGCTACAAATCCATCAAAACTTTAACTAAAGTCACTCATTGCATATTGGAACAGTTTGGAAGCAGCAATACTTTGATAAGATTCTATTCATCCATGTTTGATTAAATTAGGAAAGTTACACAATGCTTGCCATATCTGCATATACTATATATACTATATATACTATATATATATATACTTAAATTAATAAAAAAAAATCTACAGAAAAAGGCGCCTACTTCCCCAACATGTAGGGAATTGCTTTTAGGACAATTGCTCATCGCCGGCTCATAAACTGTTTGAACTTTGCTTTTTTATACCATAAACCCATAAAATCACATTGGCCAAAAGAAGAAGAAAAGATGTTAGGCACCATAAACTAAATATATTCCAGAGGAGCATCAACAGCCGAGTCGATCAATAAGCGTATCTCAGAGACTATCAGAGCCAGATAAAATTGGATTATCAATTATCGTATATCGTTGCGATATCAATAAAATAAAAAATAAAAAAAAAAACACCTGCAGCTTCTCAATATTAGAATCTGTGGTTTATTTGATTTAATGCATATAACAGCTTCGTTTTATGGTGTCTCGACTGAAAGATTTTTATTTCTATTTTAATTAAAGGTATTTTTTTTTTTTTTGATTATTATTTTTGGGTTTGCGTGTGTCAAAGTTTCATGTTATATGCAAATTGTGCTGTTGCTGCTGTTACTTTGGCAGCTGTTAGCAATATATGCGTCCGCGAGCTGCCAGTGAGGCCGGCGTCCAGAAACTTGGCATCCGCCAGTTGAAAAAGAGGTGAGGTGAGGCGAGCAGAGGCGCGTGGCACATGTCAAAAGCGAAGGGAAATTGTTAAACAAACAGCAAACAGACGCAGACGCGGCGTGAAAATAAATTGAACAGCCCGGCGAAGCGAAGCGTCACTGACCTACGCGCACACGTGAGCGACAACAGCAACAGCAGCAACAGCAACAGCAGCAACAACAACAGCAGCAACAACAACAGCAGCAACAGAAATAGTCAAAGCAAAAGGCTGCCCCCGCAGCGTGAATTTTCAAATTTCCCAGTCGGCAACATTTGTTAGTCGGCTGGCGATGTTGCTGCAACAAGCGGTGGCACGAAGTGGCGCTGCCGTTCGTGCCACTTGCCTCGTGCCTCGTGCGGATGCTGTGCTGTGTTCGCTGGTTCGGCTTGCTGGCATCTTCGTCGTCACGCCGGCCGAGTGCCCGCCGCCTGAATTCTTCAGTGGCAGCTGCCGCTTCAGTCTTTGCGCGTTTTTCAGCTGCTGCGGTACAGCCTCAGTCGGCACATCGTGTTGCAACTGCGAGTCACTGCTAACCCAAGCATTTTGCGTAATATTTCGCAGCGTGTGTGCGGCATTTGAGTTTTACTAAACGACTGCTTTATAATAATCAGAGGCACATAAAGTCTATGTTTAGTTTTCATCATTTCTATCAGTTTTTTTGCAATTAAATTTTTTTTTTTTTTTTTTTTTTTTGTCAACGGGCAATTGAATTTTTTGTGGTGTTCCTTGCAACGCGTGTGGTAAAAGTTCAAAGCGCGCTTTTGAGCGCACATGGAATTTGTGTGCGTCGCCAAGTGAGTGAACTTAAATCCAAAACAACAACAATAATATTAAAAAAAAACAAAACAAAAAAAAAAAAATATATACACTCACATTGGTGTGCGACATTTTGAAGTGTGCCACAGAACATTTTGTGCGGGTAAGTTTCGGCTATCTCTGGTAGTATATCAAAATCATAGAAATTATATTTATTAAATTAAGTTACCTAATCGAGTTAATATAATGTGGCGTAATTATCCCATCATCAAATAATTTTGTATTGATTGCATTACGCACATTTGGTAGTTATTTGGTTGACATTGTGGAATTCTTGTTAATGTGGCATTTGCAACATTCAGAGTTCAATTTGCATGATCAATTAGTTGAATTTTGCATTTGAATTTGTGTTTGCGATAGGAAAGTGGTTGGGCAACAAATATGAATTTTATATTGTATAAAATTGAAAGGGCTAGCGATTACCCTGATTTCAAATGCACATATCAAATAAAGCGTAAATTGAAATTATAATAATTATTAAAATTTGTTTTCTAAATATCTATATTTTTGAATTAACGGATGTTTATTTATATTTAAAAAACTTTGATTTTATTGTGTGTTTATGTTAATTATAATAAGTGACTAGCATAAATAATAATGATTAATGCAAAACTATTTTTTTTGTTATTTTATAACAGAAATTAGCTGAACTTGGTGTGATAAAGTAAGAAAATAAAAAAAGTTTATAAATTTGATATTTAATTTTTTTTATTTATATTTTTATTTTTTAAATAAGTCAATTTCCAAGATTCGCAGCATGTTCAAGAAGTAAGAAAAGAAAGTAAAATTTGCTAAAATGCATACTTTGGTGTGGGGCAAATCCCAGCTCAGAATTAAGCGCTTGTTTATTGATGTAACCCACATGCACTCAACGCTGCTGCATGGGGCACTGCACGGATTTTGCTTGCAACATTCAGTTGCTAGCTGGCCTTCAGAAACGTCGCCTCAAGTAGGTACACCATTTACCAGGGGGCTAAATAAATAAGCACTCGAGCTAAAAAGTTGGCGCAAGAGATGACTCCAAATAAATACATAAGCACACATACATGCAATAATGTATGTGGAATGGAAATGCTGAAAGTGCAGCTGAAGCAGCCAGCACATCAAAAGCCAGCGGAAATGGACAGTAAATTAATGTTTACAATTTTTCTATTGCCCCACGCCTTAGCCGGGTATATTTTTATTCTGCCACTTTTCATGCCCCTGCGTGGTATTACAATTTTGTTGTGTTGTCTGTGACGCCCTAAAAGGAGACGTCTCCCAGCCCCGTTAAGCTATATTCAGTCTTGATCAGCATCACTAGCCACCTGATCTCTACTTTACAAGATATATCTTGAAAGGAAATAATATTTTTTGTATATTAAGCCAGACTTAGACAGGTTTTGCAGTTCTTTAAATTGTAAATAAGTCAAGTCCAGTTTGCTAGGGTATGTAATAGTCGGCGATGCAGCGAAAAAATGTTTTTTCCTGTTTGTTTTTCCTTTTCGTTTGGCGTGGGCACATCAATTTTGCAGAAATTGTGCAGCGGCTGGTGGAATAATGGCCGAGGCGCCCCAGCTGCGGGTGGGCCAATGGGGAACATGGCCAAATCAGGGCTTAGAATGATGCACAAGAAGTGAATATATGAATAATGTGCCAAGTACGCTGCGTCTCAGATAAACTTATTTAATTTTATGCCATGTGAATTTTGCCAGCGATTTTTTATCAGCATCAACAGAAAATAAACAAGCAAAGTTGCCGCCGTATAAAACCGACTGACTCATACCCTATTTTTTAGACTAGGTCAAAATAAATTGGAGCAGGAGTAAAGGAGCCTCTTTGGGCCGAGTTGTGTTTATAAAGACTCATTTCGGTATCACAGTTAAATATGTAAAAACAAATTCTATGCAAACTCTAAATAAGAATTGTAATTGAATGCAGCAAAAACAGCAGCAGCAACAGCAGCAGCAGCAGTCGAGAGACAAGTAGTATAATTACTGCATAAAGTACTTGTAACGAGGCACTGATGCAGATGCAGATGGAGATGCAGGTGGAGATGGAGTTGGAGATGCAGATGCAAATGCTGATGCTGCTGCCAACTGGCAATGGGCTGCTCTACAGTCTGTATCCACATCCACTTCCAGCTGCCGTAACGGAGGGTCACTGTATCCCTCTCTTTCCCTCTTTCTCTCCCTCTCCCTCCCGCTCTCTCTCTCTGCCCGTGTGCCAAGCCCAAGTGCTGCGCTAATTTCAGGCAATTATTTGTGCCACCCGCTTCGCAGTGGAGTCTGCAGCGAAAAATGAGGAGGAAGCAAAGATAAACCTTACAAAAATAGATAGGTAAAGCCATAATTATATATATACTAATATATATTAAATTGTATAATGCTGAAAAATTATGCACTTGTTTAAGTCAGCAAATAAGAATAAATTTATGAATGAATGAATGATGATAAATTTGTTTATCTTTAAGATTCATTTATTTTTATTATTAATTGGACAACTTTGGCGTATATATTTGAAATTAAACTTTAAAATCGAAAATTATAATTAGGTGAAAGAAATTATCTGCCTAGCCAATGTGATATATATTTTTAGACAGATCGTTAAAATTTGACGCGCTTTTTTAATGTTTTTTTTTTTTTTTTCTAGAGTACGGTAACTGCCTAAGCCGGGCTAAAAACAGCGACATTTTATTATTACCATTTATTTTGAATTATTTATGCAGATTATTTTAATATTATTTATTATTATTTATGCAGATTGCAGACAGTATTAAAAACACTGACACTTCTGTGCTGAACTGCAATCTGCCGTTGAAAAAGATAACCAACTCTACTAAAAAGATAATCTGCAATTGGATGCACAAAGATGAGCTCCACTCCCTCGCAGCAACCGGACAATCATTTTTGCTTTGGCGAGATGGATACAATTCACAAAAACAGAATACAAATGGATGCATTGCAATTCAATCTTTTGGTCGTTCAGTTGAATTTGAGGTGTTCGGTTCAGACATGTTTTTGGCCATTTGCTGACCGCGTTCCACATCACTTCTTCCAGTTGGCAGCCGAACACAAAACTTTATAAATTTTACACCAAGTGGTGTGAATTTTTAATTTAAATTTTATATGCAATTTTTATGATTTCTTTTCATATGTTTTTTTTTTTTTGTAACTCTTTAAGAAATCTTTAAGAAATCTGGAAGCTAACTGGAAACTTACCCATTGCTCTGATTCCCTGTTTTGCTGCTTTACTCTTCAGTTGGGTGGTTTTCCACAACTGTCATTTGCCGCTGATCCACCACTCCCACTTAAGCACATTTATTTATATGAATATGTGTGCTTGTATGTGTGTGTGTGTGTGTGTGTGTGTGTGCGTGTGTGTACAGTTTTCGTGTATAGCTTGGCATTCCTTCAGTCATTTGCAGTGTCCGTTGCTATTTAATGCACTTATTCATTATACAAAAAGCAAAATAGACGAAGCAGAAGGAATGTGTGTGTGTGTGTGTGAGTGTGTGTGTGAGGGAATGAGGAAGAGAGTAGCTGGCGAAACAAGAGTAAAAATGAATGAAATAAAAAATGTAAACATACACAAGTGCAATGCAAATTAAAGCAGACAGCAAAGTGGCTGCTCCTGCACAGGGGGCCAGGACAAGTGGCGCGGTGGGTTTGGTTTTGAGGGATGGGGGATGGGGGATGGTAACAGAAGACTAGCAGTGGGCCAATGTGGCAAACGGCGACTGATGCTGCGGCAGTTGGACGGAAACAATGGTCAAAGGGAGCAGTCGTAAGGGAGCGGTGGTGGTGGTGGGGAAACTGTGGTTTGAGGCAGACGGGGGAGTTTTGAGGTACGGTAGCAAGTCCTTGCAAACGCGAAGAGGCAATTCATTAGCTTTAATTTAGGTAAATGTCCTTGGTGCTTGTGGCGTTGCCTCTCGTGGCGAACGTTGCAAATGCAACTAAAATGTTGCGGTTACCGCTGTTTTCATTTGCTTACCACATTTGCCTATGTGTGTGTGTGTGTATTTGTGTGTGCTTGTGTGTATTTGTGTGTACTTGTGTGTGTGTGTGTGCTTGTGCTCGTTATGTTTCTCTGGCAGCACACTTAATATTTAAAGCCATCACAAGTCGACCGACCAAGTGGAACACTTGCTGCAACTCTGCTTGCATTTGCCCAAATTACTTAATTAACAAATCGAATGGCATTTTGAGGCTGAGCTCGCTAAGTGAATTTCAAATAAAAATAAATATATACCTAATTATACACATTTCAAACTCATTAAATAAAGTGGCTGACAAAATGTTAAGCTAAAATTAAATATAATATTAATCCAAAAAGACCAGTTCCTTTCTTGTGTGTGTGTGTGTGTGTGTAAAGATACGACTTAATTTTTCTCTGTGCTGCTCAAAAATAATAATATATTTTTTTTTTTGGCATCGCAGACATCTCCACACTCCACCCAAATTTTAATCTATATTTGTTAATGAATGCTCCTATTTTTTTTTTTTAATTGTAAATCAGCATTTAAATCATTTATTTTCAGCATTTGTATTTGGTCGATTCTATATTTGTTCAGTTAATCCAATGGCCAATATGCCCCTGCAGCTGTCAACATATTTTATGAGTGTGATCACTGGCTGCTGCCCCATAATAACTAATAGGCGGCGCTCAATTACCCCAACATCATCATGGGGCACCAAAATGCGCTTAAATTTCAATTGCAGCTTTGCATTTCCAGTCGGTTGCATTTGCCACTAGCAGTGCGGCAGCGCCTGGTCCTATGTCCTACGCAGGTTGAGCAGCACTAAGACCGGGCACAGCCACAGCAAGAGGAGCAACAGGAACAGCAACATCAGCTGAATCCTCTGCCTAATTAGATAATGTCAGCAGCAGCATGTAGCGGGGCATTTCGAGGACAGGGTTGGAGCTTGGACTTTGCGTCGGTCCTGGATGCAAGTTGGCACTCAGTGTGGAACCGTTGGCATGAACAACAACAGCAACAGCAACAACAACAACAACACACCCATAAATATATACACAGAGACGTGTGCATATTCTTGACCCCAATTAAATTTAAATCATTTGAGCCCTTCCAAAGTAAAACTAATTGCTTTTGCTCGCCTGCTCATCTGTCACTATAGCAATTCCAAGTGCAGACCCCTTCCTGGCCGCCAGTCAACTTCGCCATTGTCTCGAGTAGCCCATTCATATTAACTGTGTGTTGTTGTTGTTGTTGCTGTTGCTGCTGTTGTTGTTGTTGTTGCTGTGCTTGTTTTTCATGCTAAATTTGTCATAGCAATTCTCAACTGACATTCGCTTGTTTAAATCTTGGAAATTTTAAGTGCATTTGTTGTGTGCTTTAGTTTAAACAAAAATATAGCCACTCAAGTTGCTCTTGTTTTAATTCAATTTGTCAGGCCGCAAATAAATAGACACTTAAATGCCTCAACTGTTTCCGCCACGCACAAGTTGTGTTTTTTTTTGTGCTACATGTGGACATGGAGGTATGTCTGTCCATCTGCGACACATCAGTCTGCATATTAATGCGTCTCTGAGCGCACATTAATGCATTGGATAATGTACAGCGCACACACACACACACACGCACACGCATACGAGCACACTGCTGTACGTGCCTGGCCATTTCATGCAATCATTTGCACCCCCATGATGACCCCAAAATTTGAGAGCTACGACAGACGTTTTCAATGTCGCTCGGCAGGTCGCTCCCAGTTTCTCTAAATGTATTCATTCATTATGCCTCGCCTTGTCTGCGGGCTTCGTTGCGCTTCTCATTCAGCGGAAGTCAAACTGCTTATGTATTTTATTCCATAATCAGATTTCAGTTGAGGCTCAAGCCGAACTGTACATAATCAGTTCACGCAGCTCCACCAACTCAACAGCTCAACAGGTGCTGTGCCACCCATCACCCTCAGTTCAGGTGTCTGTTGGGGCTGTTGCTGCCCCAAATACACCGTTCACTGTTTCGCACCAATGGAGGACGTCCGCTAATTATACATTTCTGCGTATTGTTGTCAACCCGCTAGTTGGCAGTAGCCTTGGCCAATTGGCCATGCCGCTGAATGGTAATTGGCATCCACAGACTTTGGTTGCAACATAATTCTCAGAAATATCAATTCGCTATTTACCAACGAAAATAAAATTGAGTATTGCTTTTGAAATGCATTGAAAATCAAACTCATTAAATGAGACACAGACAGACAGAGATTGAAAAATAAAGAGAAAACAGAGAGAAATAGAGAAAGATAGGGAAAAACACTTATAACGAAAAAGAAGTGTGTAAATTCAGGCTTCGCTTAATGCCAAATAAATTTCAAAAGGACTTTTTAATTGTTTTGCTAAATAAAAGGAAAATAATTATAAAATGTTCTAGAGTTACTTTGGATTTGATAAGAAAAAAAATAATAATAATAATATCTGAATTCCATTGAAACTCATTAAACGGATATGTTTTGTAATCCTTCTCCCGCCTCAGATGACTGCTCTTTTTTGTTGACTGTATAATTGTGGCATCCTCGAGTTGTGGTTGCTGCTGCAGGCATTTCATTATTATTGTTGATGTTCACTGCAAGTGATAACTACTTAAAATTAAATGATTTTCTAAAGCAATTGGTCTGCTTGTCTTCTGCCAACAAATTAGCCCAATTGTTAATTACAAATTCCTTTTGCAGAGAAAACGCTGAGAGGCTTACAGCAAATGTGACCTTTAAAATGTCTTTAATAAATTTATTGTGTATGGCAATTAGTAAGTTGTGCGATGTGTGTGTGTGTGTGTGTGTGTGTGTGTATTTGTGACGGAGACCCAACAGTTTACAATGCCTGAGACATATTCAGAGATCCCAACTCATGTGTTGCGCCTAAAACAGGGCAAACATTTGTTGCCTGATTACTTTTAAATTATTTTGTGGCATCATTTCTGTGGCTCTGCGCCAGGCACAGCAGCAACAACAACAACAACAACAACAACAACAATAAGAACAGCAAACAGCATGCCTAAAGAGCCCGCCAGCTGAAACTGTAGCTGAATCTGAATCTGAGGCTGGCGTGCATAATAATAAATAAAAGAGCGCTGTTGGCGGAGAGAGTAGTAGGTAGGCTAAAAAGGACCAGGATGACAGAGCTGCTGGAGGGGTATAGAAAAAGCTTTGCGGGCTTTTGTTCAAAATGGCAACACTCATTCACATACACACATACACACACACACACACACACGCAGTGGGGTAAAGAGGAAAGCAGGACACGTTGCGGTTGCATGACTAAGGAGCCCAAGCAGATGCCATGTGGATATAGATGGCCTTTAAGGCGCCTCGCATTATGATATGCTTATACAGCACAAAACTGTTTAATTATTTATGGATGATTCCCTTCGTCAGGGGGATGGGGGGGCTAGTGAGAAGGACAGGCAGGACGACACAGACCCATTTTGTAGGCAATCAACGAAGCATGTGTGCCCGATGGAAAGTCGTGCCATGTTGCGGGGCAATCTTGTGTGTAATCGTGCAACAGCAACAAATCACAGTGGATCAAGCGAGCAGCGTTTCACTCTAATGGAATGTTATCGGAATATAATGTGATAACTCTCATCTGCAGCTAACAGCTATATATATATGTATATCATAGAGCATTTGATATTCCCATGTTCCCAGTTTATGTCCTTCAGCCACTTAATCAAAATTAAAGTTTTGCATAATTTATTGCCTTTATTGATATATATTTTTCCGATATGCTCATAAACATGTAGATATCCTTTTTGTATAGTTAAAAAAAAAAATTAATAGTAATATTTGAGCCCCTTCATTGCCTTCATTGACATATATTTTCCATATGCTCATAAACTTGTAGATTTCATTTTTGTATAGTTAAAAAAAAAAAGAATAGTCCTATTTGAGCCCCTTATTTTGACTCTGGACGTATTGGTCGGCTCATTCATTATTCTCCTTCTGGCCGTGCTTCTGCTCAAAGTCCAGATACTTCTTGTAAATGACAAGCATATTTTTCGATTTCAACTCCTGCTGGACAGCACGTTCAAGTACAGCTCTACAAGTGATAATAAGGAAGTCAATTAGTATGCTAATTAATTAAGTTGGAATTGTTAAACGCACCTAGCGCCTTTGATTGATCCACTTTTGATTAAGATGTCCACGTACAGCACCCAAATATCGACACGTTTTGGACGTCTGGTGACAGCTTTATCCAGCAATTTTTGCGCCATCGCCATGTCATTCTTCTCGGCAAACAATTTGGCAAAAGCAACATTGCATTCAGTTTCTGCCAGATGGAAACAACATAATATTATTATTTATTAATTGATTAAAAGCTATTAAGTGCTTACTTTGGCCTTTGGGCAAAGCTTTGTGTGCTCTGCGCCACGTTGGCACCACACGACCCGACCATTCAAGCCAGTAGTAACTTTCAGCAACCAATATCCAAGCCTTCAATTCCATACTGAATGTGGACACAATATATTTAATGATCATCACCACACGACACTTATCAGTGCGAGATTTGAGCGCATCCATCAGGGCTATGTATGTCTCCAGGGGATAGTCTTGGCTTTGTGCCTCTGTGAGCACGTCATCAAAATGGAAAGAAGTCCAAGTGGTATCCAATTGTATGAGGGCAATGAACAAAAGTGTAAGCTCCTCGCCGACCGCAATTGCTTTGATGGCGCGTTGAGCTATTTGACGAGCCCCTTCGGAATTTGAATTGGACCGCATGAATTGTATGTAGCGTATCCAGTACTCGCTGATTTTGGGGCTGATTGTTACATTACGTTCCAACTCAACGGTGACATCTGTATTTGGTTCTTCGATCTCCTCCTTGCGTTCAGCCTCCTCCTTTTTCATCAGTTTCTTCTGAGGGCGTGAATCGGTTTCGCTGTCATCCTCGTCTGTGGAGCTAATGCTAGGCTTTTTGATATCGTCATCGGAATCGCTAGCTCGCCTTTTGTTGGATTGTAAATTGAATGGCTTTAATGCCTGGTGTTCGTCTTTGGTTGCAGCTTGCTTAACATCCATTGCAAGCTTCCAGATCGTCTCCGGCACGGCGATCGGCAATTCATCGTGAATGAATGCCAGATTGCAAAAGGCACCCTCTCGCAGACAATCACTGGCGGAGTTCTTCACATCGTTGGGGTGCAGACGCATCGGACAAAACACCAGGGGATTGTTGGCACCCTTCATAAGCGAGCACACCACAATGCTATCCAGCTTGAGCAGCACCTTGGCCTTTATGCCCCGCTTGCCAATTAAGTTTACAGGCAACTCCATGATGTTGCTAATGCGCTTAATGTCAGCAATTCTGTTGCTTATCAGCAATCTATCATTGGAATAGTCAATCCACAAGATGACCACTTGCGCTTTGCTTCCCACGTTTGGGGTTGTTGCCCCTGAGCCCACCAAGCTGGCAATTACAATTGCTTCAGTTCCACGGAAATTATATAGCCAATTATTGGTCGACGGTTCGATGCCCCTGAAGATTACAGCTATTTTATCACCCACTGCGTAATTGGCAATGGGTGCAGGTGCTTCCAACATTTTCAAGGAATGTTTTATATCGAGTATTTCATTTAAATACCTGTAAGTATTTTTAATTTTAATAAGTACTATGCAAAATTGGATATTTTTTAGCCACTTACCCCTGCACCAGCTCGGCTGTAACTGCAAGCTCGCCACTCCACACATCATTCAATTTGGCGGTGACCGTGAGCGTGTTGGTATCCGACCCCTTGTTGAGCACCTTGACGTACAACAGTTGATCGAGATCCCATACATCGCCATTGGTTTCCGAGCACACCTGGCTGACGGGCATCTTCACCAATTTATCAAAATTTTGCATGGGCACGAGTAGCTCCAGCTGCTGATCTTCGATATTCTTCACGTAAGCTCTCAGCACATCGCCGTTTTGGATGTCGAGCCAATTATTGGATATAATTTGTTTCTCTAAGTCTTGCGATAATCCGCGAATGCAAAACATTTTCTTCTGTATGTAGGCCGCGTTGAGGAACATGCCGACGGGATAAATGCGTTTCTTTGCCTCATACAGATCCACATAATCCGAGAGCATACGCCAAGGTAATAGACCCAAAAAATCTGTAGTCGGTTCCTCATTTTCGTTATCAAATATTTTAACTTCCAGACCTGAGTCCAAGACTTTATTGATCTGAACGATATAGACTTTTCCCAGCTGAGCATTGAACTCGGGTAACGGCATCACGATGTCTTCCATATTGCGTTCGTAGAAGCAGTGTTGTTCAACGCCAACGGGGATAGTGCTGCAAAACACAAAGCCAAATGATAAACAGAAACCTTAAAAAACAACACGAAATAAAAGCAATATTTTTAATTGCACAAAAAAGGCAAGGGGACACACACACACACACACTGTGTGTGACAAAAAAAACACATCAAATCATTTGCATCCCCTCTGCGCCACTCTTCACCCTTTGCTGGAGTCTAGCAGTGTGTACAACATAGCCGAGTCGTAATACCAAAAAACTCTGAATAGATGTGAATAGAATATTCTCAGCAATGCATAGTTTTCCTATAAACACTTAACTGTAAATGTTACCAACTATACTTTCTTGGCCAAAACCTGTCTCACTTACTTCGATTTCTATCAATTGTATTTAATTGTTTCAAATAAATATAAATCAAGCTAATAAAACCTATTAAACAGTCTAGTTTGACATATTAAGCCTAAATTGAAATGCATGCAGAGGCATACAAAATGCGACTGCATCAATTAAAGGCTTCCAAATGTGGATTTTGGACATCAATAACAGATTAAGTGGAAAACAATAGCATTGCAATAATGTAGTTGTGATACATTGCTGCACCACATGGAGTTCTACCGTTCTCTTAGGGCAGTATCAAGTGCAATGCAGGTCAAAGAGTCTCACTCCTGGCACATATTTGAGACCAGCACTAAGGAATCCACCTCTGTGTCGGAGCAGCATTCAAATTACCTCAAAGCTGCTGTTTCCTGGTAATAGCTGGCAATCCTTTCTGCTGGACCGATAATGACTCCTTTCTGCAAATATATAATATTGAGTATCAATGCAAAATGTTGAGTATATTATATATTATATTATTATATATATTAAATTATATAGTATATTATGATTATTATTATTATTACTATTATTATTATTACTATTATTATTATTACTATTATTATTATTAATATTTTTATTTTTATTATTATTATTGTTTACAGCGTGTTGAAATATTTCGCAATCTAATTAACTCGAAGCATTATTTTGATTCCGAACGTTTCCAAATAGTTAGTTTCTACTTCAAATGCGAAATTCCAAATATTTGTGCACGCACGCACACACACACACACACACACACACTCACATTCACATTCACACTCAGACACACACTCACACCCAGACACACACGTTGGCTGACGAGCCCTGGGGGGCTTGCCGTAAATATGGCTAGTTGTAAATAATTAGAAGATAACGGCTTAAACGCAAACAATGCAACAATGCAACAATGCAAGCCAACAACTAAATAAATAAATAAATAACATGTCTATTATTGGTTATCAAACTGCAGCAAATGGCTAAAACAATTAGATGTGGTCGAACCACCCCCTCGCCGAGTGGGCCGCTTGCGGCAGAGAGAGAGGGGGGGGGGGGGTTGCTGTGATATGATAATTTTGTGACTATTGCTAATCAACGTAAGCAACTTAAACTAACTGAAAAAGTGTGCAATATGTTTGCCCATTTGTGTTTGCACACTCCGTGTGTGTGTGGGTGTGTATTTGTTGGTGGTTTGCTGCAGCGATTTGTGGTAAAATTATGTTCGGAACATAGCAATTATTATCTATATGTGAAAGTGCAACAAGCAAAACAATCGCTTTCCGATAAATAGGCAGCGCTGAAACGTCCGTTTATAAATATATAAATAAATATATATTAAATGTTCGTATGTGAAAGTGCTTCCACATATATAAATAATTCATCGCAAATGCAGCCAATGAACGAAACACACGATAATGCCATATAATTGACAGGCGATTTATGCGACATTTGCAAATGCAACAACAATAACCACAACAGCAACAACAGCAACAACAGCAACAACAGCCACAACAACATTTGTTGCATATTTATTCAATCTCATTGTTTATGTTATGACCATTACTCTAAAATTGTTGTTACCTGTCATTTTAGATCAACTAATTATTTATACATTACATAACAGGTTATTTTTTCACAGATTTCTCTAACAGCAAAGTCAAAGAATGTAATGCAAACTAATTTGATTGCGGCTTTCTGATATTAATTATACAGCGAAAACGTTGCAAAAAATCTCAAATATATATATAGTTATAATAACTAGTATATATGAAGTTATGTTTAATGGTGTTTACAATTTCCAAACACAATTAATTTACACCTGCAACATTTCTTGCAAACTTGTCTTCCTCTCATCACTTTAAGAATTCAAATATTATATTTGTTCCTTTGTATTTTCAATTAGGTTGAGTACAATTATTTTCATTTATTAACAAAACCGCAAATAAATTTGCAATTCAATATTCTACTCGTATTTGTTGAAGCGTATTTTGCACACAAATTATTTAGACTTGCGACACTTCTGGCAGATGACGACAAGTTCTCTCATAAAACTTGAAAACATCAATTTTGTAGCAGAACAAAATTACTATTTGACTTTTTTTTTTCATGATGAACATTCAAAAAATATTCAAATATTTAGCATTAAAATTAATTTGCAAACCGTAAATATATTGTTTAAATTACATTTTTCACACAACTGATAGTTATTCGAAATATTTATTCAAAGGGCTTTCGGCTACACTTCCAAATCAACCAATATATTTTCCAGCCAACTTTAAAATGCAAGTATCAAGCTGGCTAAGACCTGATAAATTTGGCTATGTCTCGTGACGTGAAATGCAAATAATTTGATTATACAGCGCTTCCGAGTAAATAGTAAAAAAGAGGAAGCTGTAATGCACTTTAAAAGGATTACTTGATTATTTAAATGACGAATCCTATGCAGCGCTGCGCATTCACAACAACATCCACACTCGCGTCCATTGAGTTAACACATTTCAACATTTCAACATTTAAACAGCAACGAATTTAAGAGAATCAAATTTAAAATACATGCTTAGTTACTACAGAGCCTTGGCTGCTGGCAGAGCAGTTAAAATGGGATCCATATATTTTGTAAAGCAGCAGCAGTTGAGATGAGTATTCTCTTGGCTGCTGAAGGGTTCATTGAACCAACTCGACTTACTACACATTGAACGCTTGAATGGGCCCAAAAGGAAACTGAATCAGTGACTGAGGCTGCATTATTTATTTGCTTTCCAAGTACTTTCTTAGATTATTTTTGAAGTAAATTTGCTGTAGAAATTAACTAAGTGCAGATGAATTTGTACTTGCGAGTTGTTGCAAGTTGTTTGGCTTACAATGCCAATGCATCAGAATGATTAAATGAATGAATGAAAATGCTGGGAGGCAACAGCCGCACAGCCGCACAGATGCCACGCCACATCACATCACAAATACAACGAGCAGAGTTGCTTATCGATGCCTATGTATCGATGCAAACATTTCCGGAACAAAACGATAAAATGTCACGTTGATGCTGAAATGTTGCTGACGCTGATGCTGACGCTGACGCCCATCGCTGACGCCCATCGCTTGACTTCTGACGTCTGTCGTCAATGTGGGCCGACGAGGGGGGGAGGCAACAGAATGGCATGTGGTGATTTTCTAAGCGTTGTGTCGTGTCGTTGCCCTAGGTTAGCAAATATGTGTGTTAACTGACAGGCAGATGCCATTCGCTTCCACAGAAATGCAGTTGTGTTCGCAGTTGAGGCTGCGACTCCTCGGGTGTTCGAGCTGCCAAGTTTGAGTTGTAGCTTTCCTGCATTGACTACGTACAAAATACCTTACATAATTATGCTCTGAAACCGAAAATGAGCAGCATCTCGATAAGCGCGTACTAAACGTGAAGACAGTCTGTCTGTCAGTCAGACAGTCAAATAGTTTACCAGCCAGGAAGCTCGTTCCGTTGTGGTATAATGGCTTCAAGTATGTGGCCATAACAAGTGCTCTTTCAAGAACCGTTTTCCAATAAGTTTGTCGCCATTCTGCTCAGTCTTTCGCCAACTCTCTCTCTCTCTCTCTCTCTCCCTTCTCTTCCTCTGCCTCTCTTTCGGGTGTTTTTCTCTTCTTCTATTGCCCGAGTTCAGCCTGTAGGCCCTCATAAGTATGCTAAGTTTTTTGCGCCTCAACGGCGCCTCGGCAAATGACAGAGTGTAAATCTAAGTGGCTCAAATGTGTCGACTATTAGCCTCGTTGGCCTGCACCCCTCACCACTCCGCTTCAAGCCCGGCATTTTCTCTATCCTTATGCCTGTCGATATCAATACGGAAGCGATTTTAAAAGCGCTGCACGCTCTCTCGCTGCTCTCGACTTTGTTGCCATTTTCTTGTGCATCTGCCTCTGCCCTGCCTCTGCCTCTGCCTCTTTCTCTCAGTGTCTCTAACCCCTCTCTTGATTGATTTATTTGTTTGCGCCGCTGCCTTTGCACTTAATGCAGCCACTGCCGCCGCTGCTGCTGCTGCTGCTGTTGCTGTTGCAGCTGCAGCTGTCGCTGTCACTTTTCAATGCATTTTCATTTATTATGCAAATTGAAGTTTCCAAGCCTCGAGCGGAATATATAAAGTAAAAATATTTGCACAAGTAGCTTGCATTATTCTACCCCAAAGTTCCTCTGCCGCTGACTCTCCATTTGAGCAAGCTAATTTGACATTGAAATTATGTGCAGAGTATATTTTATGCAACTTGCAAAACAACATGCAACGCAAAGGGGAAACAACATTTGCAACATGGCACGCCCCACGCGAATCTCAATGAGCAGCCCGCCAAATAAGATGAATTGGGTGGTAAGTTGGCCAGTTGGCCACTTGCCGTTGCATTGCTGTTTCAGCCAGAGACTGATGCGAGTGAGAATTGGCCAACTGGGCTCAACACAATTTGCTGATTGTAGGCAGCATATTGAGAATTGCTCTCAAATCATCAAATCAATGAATGGCCGCAACTGGTTAATTGGAATATCAAATTTATAAATTGCAATTTAATGTTGCATTTATTATAAATTTATGATTATCAAATTGTGATTTAATGTTGCATTTATTATACATTTATGATTGCTTTGGCATTTTGTTTCTATTCATTATTTTCGATTTAAAGTCGTTTCATTTTACGTTCGTTTCTGCTCGTTGCGAATCATTGGCAGATGTGCCACATAATATCGACATTATGTCACGGCACTTTGATTTATGGCTCAGCAAGCTACACACACACACACACACACACACACACACCAACACACACACATAGCCACCCACTCGGCAGGTGAGTCACCCACATTAATGGGCATTATTATAAAAAATTAAATGTACAGTGATTGCCAGCAGAAACGCAGGATGTTGCCTGGTCACGTGACTGGTCATGCTTCCATCTAAATGGGTGGAATCAATGAGTTTGTGGCCTCTTCGGAGCATGGCAGCATCGTCTTGCCTCACATTGGTTGAGCAAATTAAATAATTTCTATTTTGTGGTGCAGTGCGCTCTTCTTCCTAACTGCTTCCCATCAATTTTGCTTGCACTATGCGCAGCCATCGCACCTCTTCGTGCCACACACACACACACACACATCATTCTCGTCTGGCGTTGGCCCCAAAAATAGCCAAACGCGTACAGCCGCTGACATAAATAGGCTGACGCAAATGTTATCCAGAGGCGGACAGATTCTAGGAGCAGTTGGAGTCTTCATCATTAGATGCGCGCAAAATTTCCAATTGATATTTGGCATTCGCTTTCCACAAATTCCACCGTCTAACATTTACCAGCTGCCATCCAACCCTCCAACCCTCCAACCCTCTAACCGTTTACTATCTACCATTTCAATTTGCCATTTTTAGCAAACAGTAAATGGCGCGTGGGTGTCACGCTGGCTGCAAATGGATGAGGGGTGACGTTGGAAAGGGGTGGGTGGTTAAGGGTGGGGCAGGGCAGTTGTAGAGATCGTTGCGTTGTCTGCAATTGAAATTGAGAAAACGCTTCTATGCTCCAATGACACTGGCAAAATATGTTGTTGATTCTTCATCTGGTTGTCTGGCGGCAATTGAGAGCATATTTGGGTAAATTGGAAAATCTGCGCTGGTTATTCGATTTGACGCAAAAAGCAAAATTCAGATTAATCTTTGCAATTAACTTGAGGCGGACAATTATCAGTAGCATATATTTTATATGATAGTCACCATTGATTCCATTTTCAGCTGGTGTCATCACTGAGCAAGTTGAGCTGTGTAAATGCTTAAATCCAATCTGCATAGCTTCGTTAGTGCAACATATGTCTTGGCAAGTTTTAAGGTTTTGCAATCAACTCATGCAAATAGCTATTGATGCTGGGCATACTCACACACACACACACACACACATATATCTATATATATATATAAAAAACAAGCATACATATATATATATTTGTTTATGTATGTTTTAGAGTCAGAAGTTTGCTTGCTGCAAAATCGAATAAGACAATTCATTCGCTTGAGATAATCGAATAGCGCACATCTGTGGGCTTATTGCCCGCTGGCATTGTTTACAGCCAACTGAATTGTAAACGAGCCAAGTGAACTTCTATTGCAAAGTTTTTACCGGAACCAAACATGAAGGAAAAGATTGCGATGGAAGCCAACAGCGACATGTTGAGCTAAGATTGAATAATCGAGGCTACTTTGTGCAAAAGGGGAAGGGAAGTCTTTAAGATTTCGTCCAAAAATGAACTTCAATTACTTTCGATCGCATATCTTGGTGGCTAACCTTACATGGCTGCTAAGGAAATGCTAAAATTGTCGCTCTCTTTATAAGGCATTCCAATAAAACATGAACCTAGCCCAATATCTTTTCGCTGCTTTGTTTATTTTTCTTTTCCTTTCGCAGACAATAAATGCAAATCTCCAAATTACATGTGTATTTATTTGAGAACATAAGCATAGCGAAAAAATAGTACAGAAGCACATCCAGAAAATGGAAAAAAAAAAAACACAAATCTGAAGCCAGAAGCCAAAACTCGTGCCAGGCAGACGACGACATCGTTGACGTTTTGGAATGTAATTTTAGCTTGGGGGAGCTGGCAAAACTGGCAAAGTTTTATAGAAGAGACAAAAACAAGCTAGATATTTATGGTCAGCTGATCGACTTGAAAATACCTATTATTTCATTTTCATTTCATTTATTTACTTATATTATTTTTTAAGGATTAATATTTTTAGCGATTTAAACTATTTGTGCACAGTTCAAAGGACAGTTGCCAAGGACAATTGTTATTTATTATGCTGAATCGGAAAAAATACTTTCGTTTAGTATAGTAAATTGTAAACATTTAAATTTGGCTCATATCCCATGTGATGTTTGGGTTTAGGGTATATATATATATATACAGAGCAATGTGCGCTTTTTATAACGAGTGAGAAAAATGCAACAGTTTAAAGAGCCAAAAACAAATTGTGCACAAATGTAAAAACGGTGCCCACAAAACGTATGTGTGTGTGTGTGTGTGGTGTAGGCAAGTCTGTGCAACATTCATTCCATATGCATGACGAGTGCGCAGAGCATATCACTGGAATTCTAATTTGCAAGCGAAATTGAACGGAAATGGCAATTTTCAAAGTGGCAACGACTGCGTCGAAAAGTTGCAACAGCTGCAAATGTTGTGGGCCAGCTAAAAAAAAAAAGTGACTTATCGAGAGACGCTGGATGTGTCCCAAAATATACACGCAGCTAATGCTCAAAAGCTACTCACTAATGATGGCCAGTCAAAGTGAGGCAGAAGCACAGAAACACAGAAACACATTCCATGTGGGCATTCAATAAACAACTTGCAGCTGAATGCTCCTCCGCACGGCTTGCCACGGCGAGTGTGCCACTAACTGAGTCGCTTCAAGTAGCCATCAGGCATTTTTACAACTCATTTAACAAGGCATTGCCCCGAATCGCATTTCCAAAAACATAAAAAAAATAAAAAAAAAATACATTAACCACAAGCACAACGATGACGACGACAATGAGCCAAATGCTGGCAGCAGTCGCAGCAGCAGCAGCAGCAGCAGCAGCAGCAGCAGCAGCTTGTGGCTTGCCTTAAATTCATACCCCACACCCACTATTTGGCAAATCAACACACACACACACACACACACATATACAAACACTTTGCATATTCGACTTCATTAAGCGCGCTTCCCACAGAAAACGCTGTTGTTTTTTTTATTTTCTTATTTTCTGTTTCTGCCTGGCTCATCTCTTTTGCCACTTCATCGTGCTGGTCAGTAAAGCAGCTTTCTTGCAATTTATCACGCAAGGGTCGGCAGCTAGTGGCTGCCCCACTGCCCCACCGCCCCACCGCCACACCCTACAAAACACCCAAGTCGACCGCATGCCTAGCTGCCAAAGTCACCAGACTGAGGGTCACCGTCGGAGTCGCTGCTGCTGCGTTTAATCTGCGTCTTGTTGGCAACAGATTGAAATTTATTACGCATAAATCTAGGCATTCATTTGCACCTGACCGTGCTGCTGCCAGGCAGGGCAGCCATAAACGCGACGCTATGCAAACTATTTGTGGAAGCAACAGCTTAGGGAGTCTATAGCCGGGATGCTTGGGTGGCTAGGTGGATAGGTGGCAACTGGCGACTGCTGGCGCGTGCAGCTACGCACAGGTGACAATCGCGGGCAACCGCCAACTGCCGCCCGATGCCAGGTGGCAAGTGGAACGTGCCGCAATGCGCGTGATTGAGCAGTCGAGTGCCGTGGCAAGGGTGCTGGGGCTATCCAGTGAGCTGCTGTGTACTGAATTGTTGTCTCATTGGCCCAAATAGATTTTCATCTAATTTGGCTGTAGCTGAGCTTTGGAGGCTTTGAAATTGGAGGCGTCAGACGTGCAACCACTGCTTAACCGAGCATCGATGTCACATGGGTAAAATGCGAATAAAATTCGAATTTTAAACATTCTCCAAACAGTTTGAAAAGCATCGTTTGATAATCGCCGTTGAGTGCCACATCTCGTATTCCCATTCGAAGTCACCAATCTCACTCATTAAACTAAAAGATCAGCTCAGAATCGAAATTTAAGCAGCAGAAATCAGAAATCAGCAAATACATTAATTTCACATTCGAATACATAAAACGTAAAAATATTTTCAATTAAATGCTTACTAAATAGAACTGGTTCGGGTTTATTTTATGACCTCTTCGACTCCATATAAAACATATATTTTTACATCTAGAAATATCTACAAATACCCAAAGATCTTTCAACCAAGTTTGAAATAAATTCTCATGATATATTTTTAATGGGATCCTAGGGTATCTGTTCGTCGGCATGCCCAATATTGTTGTTGGTATTTTTTATTTTTTTTCTTTTCTTTGGAGTGTGCTGCTTTTGGCTGGCGTGTCGTCTATTTGCGAGGACTATTTGCAGTGCCTTTATAGTTTTTCTGTGTGTTCTTTGCTGTTTTCATACTGTCTGACTTTTACATGCTTTTTGGTTCAGTTTTATTTTTTATTTTTTATTTTTGCTGTCATTGCTTATGTTGTTGGACTTCGTTTGCATATTCTTAAAAGTTCATGAGACTGAAGAGACTGAACTTAGAAATGACACTAATACGATTCTGTATCATGCCAGGCCAAAGAGCTGTCAGTCAAAGCAACACTCAGACATACACACACTCACACACACACACACGTTCACCGGCTAAGTGTCTGCGTGTGTGTGTGTGTGTGTGTGTTTGCTGTTGAGCTTTAATAGGCATCGCAATGTTTGCAAAAAAATTCTATATTTTTTAGAACGATTCGCAGCCAACAAAATCAAATAAAAAAAGAAGGAATATTGCAATCAGACTTTGCCGACTGCGGAATACTTTGATATCATACGATATATGTGTATTTCAGGTCTCTAGAGATGTGACCCATATGACAGGTCACTGCCGATCTTTGAAGATTGTTACCAGCAAGTTACCTTTTCAAGTTTGCTGATTCTGTCTTTAAAATTATGGAAGATATGCGGACTTTGAAGTACTTCACAAAATATCTACTAATTTAACCAAAATTTGATGACTAGCTATAAAATTATCGAATCGATTTTATCGATGTCCTAGCTCCCTAGTAGACGTAACACTCCAATTTTACACTTTGACCAGTGTATTATCCATGTCTCAAGTCCCTATCTCTGAGAGTGTTAGGAAGAGTATAATGACGACTATAAATTCAGGACGATTGAGTAACGATTTTCCACATAAATGAAAAGCTCGAATTACACTAAGCGAAATTTCACTATTCTTCAAGTTTCACTTTAATATGTTTATTATTATTAGAAAATTTGAAAATAGAGTAAATTGCTCAGTTTAGTTGCATGTATTAAATGCTAGTTGCAAGGTGTCACAAGAGTCAGTTAGGGTATTTTAGATTGGCATATCTGAAATTCAGTTTTCCCTTGATTCTTTCTTGTGTGCCCTAATGGTGTGCTCAAGAATGCTGCGAGATGTGTGTGTGTGTGTGTGTGTGTGTGGATGCTGCTTCGTTGTTGTGTGACCTTCGGTACGTGTTTGGCAAGTTCATATTTAGCGCGCAAAGTTAACTCGTAGCAGAGGCTGTCAAATAAACACAGTGTTTGCTGAAGTAGTTGCAAGTGACGCTGAGTGCCTGTAAACTGCCCCCGACCCTCCGCGCCACCTTGTGCTGCAAACAGTATGTGTGTGTGTGTGTGTGTGTGTGTAAGTGAAGCGTGTATGCGTGTCTGTGGCACACGCGCCCCATTATATGCTTTATATTCTTTATTATATGGCAACACAAAAAACGCACAGCTTAAGCAACTGTAAGCAACTCTCTATTTTTGTGTGTGTGCGTGTGTGTGTGAGTGTGTTTGACAACACTTATTGTAACACACACACAGACACATACACTGTCTTCGTTGTTTCATACCTAATTGGCCACATTGCAAATTTCATCATTTTTCATGCATGCTAATGTTGAATATTTTGACAGCTATTGCCACATGCATAATTTATTCACTCTGCCACATTTGAGAGTTGCCCCTAAGTATGATGTGCACATTGTTTGAGCTGCTTGTTCCGCTTGTCTTTGCCATGTGCCATGAATTATAAATGATCTTAATTTTACACTATATTACAGCAAAAATCAAGTTTTTATTGAGGATTGGATGAGCATATCCCGTGGCATAACGAAGAGGTTCGATATATATTTTTGTGTAGAACCAGAGAAACATTAGTCTTCTCGGATTGCAATTTATGTGCCTAAATCAGAGCAGTTTGTGATATATTGTATATATATATATGAACTATATAAATATGGAATCAGTTCCAAACTGTTTTCCCATACCCCAAATATCAGTTCTCATATGACACACTTTTGTTTGCCTATCAAATATCCATCAATAGCAAATTGCATTGTTCGTCGAGATTTGTGTGTTGGCTTTATTTGACAGCTTTAATTGGTATATATATCTGCTCAAGTTGCGATTGTCATAGCCAACTCAGTTGTCAGATATCAGATGTCATCTCTTGGTGGCAAACAATGCTCGGCACTCGATGCTCGTCACTTGTCGATTGTCACTTGTCACTTGTCGCTTGTCACTTGTCGCTTTCATTATGAATGACCTTCACCTGCTATGGCTTTGACATGCCACCTGACCACCTTGCCACGCCGCACCTTGTGAGTCGTTTCTAATCAAATGCAATAAAGTTGCATTGCAATTGCGCATAACTTAAAATGGATGCATTGAAGATGTTGCATAAATACATAAGCAACACAAACAAATTCATGCATATGCAACGCGACATTTGACTCCATGCATATTTCCAATGCCACACATCTGTGCATGCATAAATCTGTATATATATATATATATATATATGTCGCTCATATATATATATATAATTTATGTTATTCAAGTAGCGGTTAATTTGACTTTTTCTAAAAGCAGCGAGCTGCGAAGCCATTAATAGTTAGTGTTGGCCTGTGTGTGTGGGGTGTGTGCGTGTGTGTGTGGGGTGTGTGTGTGTGTGTGTGGGGAGTAAGATTTGTATGAAGCTCATAAATATACAGCAACACAACAAACAGTATTGCACTGTGCTCGAGTTTGATCAAACAGGATGGCGGCTGCATAACCAAAAACACACGCTTGCACACACACACACACATACACGCACACACACACACTCGCAGATGCGTATGCATGAGCACACATGCAAGTCAATGCTGTTGTTCTATGGAAGTGAAAGTGAAGCGGCCATCAATGTGTATGTGCATAACCAGAATGGGCGTGGCTGGGCTGGGCTGGGCTGGGCTGAGCTGTTCTGGGAGGGCTTCGTGGTTGGGGGCTCTGGCAATGCGATGCAGTTGTAGTTGCAGTTGGCAAACAAGCAAGCATTGCGGGCCACGAAGCAGCTTTTGATTTGCATAATCTCGGCTTAATGCTGAGGCTGTTGTTGTTGTTTTTGGCCAATGCAAGCCAAACGAATGGAAAAACACTAACACTAACACAACAGCAAAACGCACACACACACACACACAGACAAGTGTCAAGCAAGTCGAGGCAATGCAATTGAATTTGGCTTCCTTGCGGCCTGCGAGCTGCTTGCGTCGAACTACGAACAAAGCGCATGTGGCTGCCAAAATGCTAAGCCAGGACTTACAAGCAGCGACAGCAAGCTGATGGATGTACACAAAAAAAAAAAAAAAACAAAAAACATAGAGACAGACACAGCGAGAGACAAAGAGACAGAGAACAACGTCAACATTTGCACGCATCAGTCTCAACAATATGTCGCAACAATTTTTTTTGTTTTTTTTTGGCAACAACTTAAATTGTATAAAAAGCGAAAGAGCTAAGCTAAAAAGTGGCAATAGAAACAGAAAACCAAACGAAGAAACAACTCTGCCAATTCTCCAGTGAACTTTCAAATGTCTACTCTCAAAGCTAAGTGAGATAAGTAAGCTGAATCAGTTTAGTTTAAGTATAATAATAATTCCATAGTTGCATATTCAATTTCAGCAGCACTCAGAGTCTAAGCCCTTAAATGGGCCAAGCACTTGCTTAACTGATTTTTGTCTAGTTTGTTTCTTTCCTCACACTCTGTGCAACAATTGCATGTGGGCATATTAGTTTAGCTGTTTCCATTTGTGGCAATTAGAAGCATGAAATCTCCACTCAGATGCGAAATTTCGATTTATCTGGCATAAATGTAAGAAGATATGGCGCATATATATCATAATTTATAATCAAAGTAATTTGATGTGGCTTTATTTTGAGTGTACGCTGCAATTGTGTTTACATATCTGCAATTTGCCACCCCTCGGGTTAGCTGTGGCATGTTGCCCTCCTTTGTTTTCAGTGTGCTTTCGCAAAGCATATTGCTGCTCATTATCTCACAGGGATTAACATGTTATCCCTGGCACGCCAGAGCGCTTACTCTGTGGCTGCCTCTGCTGCTCATTATTATTATTATTATTTTATTTTTTTTTTTTTCCCTCAGCTCAGCGCTCGACTCTTTTGTTACGTACTTTTTGGGCAAGGAAACGTTGTTGAAGAACCGCGGGTTCGCGGGTACGGCTGTGCCGGTGGTGTGGAGTTATGATTGGGGGCAGTAGACTGTGGTAGCTTTTGGGCCAGATTCGTAAGAAAAATTATTAGCATTATTATTAATAATGCAGCGTGGAACACTTGCTGCTTGGCTTGGCTACGTTTCATGGAATGCACCTCGCCTTGTTTATAGTAATGGTGTTAAAAGGAGCTGCCTTTACCGTTATAACATCATGCGCTTTGGACTCCTCGGGTCGTGCCGCTCATACGCAGCACGTTGCACCCGCAAAGTGCCAAACAGAAGGCAACAGAAAAAAACAAAAAAAAAACAAAGACTGGCACAAAATGGAACATATTAAACCGAACTTTGCACACAGGTTAGATCTAACGAATGCCACCTCGGACTCTCACAACCCCTCTTTTTTTTTGTTGTTGCACAGACTGCTGCATGGTCCCCCTTCTATTGTGTTTCTCTTTGAATTTCAACTACAGCTCCTTTTTTTTTTTTCGTTTTTACAGTGTCTGTGTCTTTTCTGGTCATTTTTATACCCTTTTAGAGAGTATACTGACTTTAATGTAAATCTTATAGTTTGTAACGAATCACATTTATTAATAAATTATAGTTTATAGTTTCTTAGCAATAAATGATTATTTTATAATCCAAGAAATTGGTCGTTTTTTAATTTGACTTTGTATTCTAGATCAAATGGACTCTCGTCCTGTTGTATGTAAAGAGTATGTAATTTGTTTTGTAGTTGATTTTGGTTTTTTAGTCATTTTTTTTATTTATATTTTTTTTATTTTATTTTTTTTTTTAGTAATTTTGTTGCTACGGGTTAAGCGGCCCCTAGCTTTTGGCTCAATGTATTTACCATTGCGCCGCGCCCGCTCTTTGTTTTTGACTTGGTTGCTGTGGAACAAAGAACGTGGCTGAAACAATTGCAGTGCAAGTACAAAATAACAAAACACAGAAACAACGATATTAATAACAACAGAAAAAACCGGGCAGTGCTAAGCCAGCTGGTTGGTGCAGGGATCGAGGGAGTGAGGGAGCGAGGGACTGTCAAGACTGGGCAGACTGAAAAACACAAAGCCTTGTGGATTGATTGAATTTCGAATTTTTAAGCATTTGAAAAAGTTTCGTTAACCAAATTGCAGAAGCCGAGTGCAGAGCCCCGAAAAATGCACAAGCACAAATAAAAAATAAAAAAATAAAAATAAAATGAAAAAATAATGGGGAAAAAAAAACCAGAAGGAATAATAGTATTAGGTTTAGTGGAAAATAAATTATATCCCTTTGAGCTGCAACTGGTCTGAGATAGAGGACTGAATGAAAGGATTACAAAGGGAACTTCAGGTATCAATGCGTTTATGACTGCTCAGGAAGTAAGTCAAAAATAATAACTCAATTTAGTTGACAAGAGCATTGCTAGAATTGGTACGTGAAAGACAACAAATGCAATAAATAACAAAGAGCTCGGAGACACACACACACACACACACACACACACACACACAATACGAGTAAAAAGGCAAATGTGGCAAGAGTGTTAAGAGGAATTGTGCTTATTGAATTACGCGACAAGTGCAAGCGAGTTTCCAAGGCGTTTCCAACTGTTGATGCTGCAGTGGTTTCGAGTGGGTGGCATGGAGACACTGGCTGACTGCTGGCTGAGCTGTTGCATGTTTGAGCGGCAGCTTGTCTGTGGGGGCCATTAGTGTGAGTGCGTACTGAATGCGACTAAGTAAGTGTATGAAAGTCATTATTTTGTTATAACAATGGTAACGTTTCAGTGGCCCACTACCGCAAACTATGCCCACAAGAACATCAACCAATCCACCACCGCCCACCACCGCATCATCATCAAGTCCAGCAGCACCACGCTTTTGACGGGAGCAAACACTTTGCGCAATCAATAAACACACAAGCATGTGGGGGGGGCAGGGCAATGTGGGCTGTGAAAATGAGTGAAAGAAAATGAGTTAATGGAAATTCTTAGCAACTATTGTGATTTGACAGCTGCGTGTAGACTTGAGCACAAAAGAGCGCCGCCACAGCCGTCGAAAGCTGTTAAAGCATAGACCAACTGCACAAAGATGGCAAGCCCAAAACTCACAGTTTAAAGAAAATTGCAAAGGAAACTCTCTAAAATCAACGAGCCAACCAAACCGATGGGGGGAGGGGGGGTGTGGCAGGATATGGGTTGAGGAGTTGCTGCCCTTAGTTTTCAAACTGCCATCTCGCAGCTTGCGGGGCTGTGTATTTGCTTTTGTCTGCTTTTTAAAAAGAGCAGCTAAAAAAAACAAGAAAAAACCAAGGCAAAAAAAAAAAATGAAAATACAGCTTCAATTTTACTTGAAACCCCCCAGAAAGAACAGTTATCCCAGGCACTGAAGGCGGTAGGTTAAATACCCTTGCAAATTTCATTATAAATTAAAAGAAAATACACAGATTGTGCGCACAAATGTGGGTTAGTTGATATAGTAAATAGCCCAGTTCTCATAGAAAAATAAGAGAATAAAAAAATAACAGACTATCTGCTATTCCCTTAGCCACCCAGGAAGAGTATTTGTATATTCTATATAACTGAACTAAACTAAACTAAACGAAACGAAACTATAGTTGCAAGTGGCAAAGGAAGTGCCAAATGCGTCACTGGAGAACTAGAGAAGGGTGGGGAAGCACGCACAGATTTAAACGCACACACTCCGCCCCCCCCTTCGGCGACTCCCGCGATATGCGTGTGTATTTTGGTTGGTACAATAATAAAAAAAAAGCTGCAAATATTGCGATAACTCCCAATACACAGACCCATCATTATCCGTTTCTATTTGGCCTTAAAGTGAGCAAGATACCCAAAAGGAAGGTAATATTTAATGTTGTTGAGATGAATGTGAGGATGAACTGGACTGGACCGGGCAGTGGGAACCGTTTTTTGATTGTGCCCCATGAAAACAGCAGATGCCACCTTTTGCCATCAGACCACATTCAAAATGCATTCTGGCTGTCAGTTGCAACAGTTCTGTGGCAAGCAGTACGCGACTGGGATATATTCCTTAGCCAGATAAACACACTTGGCTGGAATTCTATCTATCAATCAAATCTATCAATTTCTTAGCAACACAAATGTCCCAAAAGCTAGCAATCAAAAATCGAGCTTTGTTCACAATATTTTGAGGAAAAGCTATTGACTGAAAGTGGACAACAAGTTAACAGCTTCAATTCATGCCACATTATAATGTATAAATTTAAAAGATTCTCACTAATTAAGTATAGTATTCGGGATAACATTGCTGATGATATAATTAACTTTTAAGATTAATTTTGCTGAATTTTATTCTTATGTGTTTTAAGTATTAATTTCCTAAATCCAGCAAACTGAGCCACAGTTTCTAAATTAGTTTTCTTATGTAAGTTGCAATATTTGTTTCCTTATAGCCAGCGAATTCGGTCCCTGCTGAATTACGCCCCCGCAGTTTGTTAAAAATAATAAGTTTTGGGCAGCATCATCTTCAGCGTCTGGTCCCGAAAGGCTTTGGCAATTGATTAATGATCGATGTCGTCGCTGGCGGTGCCATAAATTCGCTTAGCAAAAACTATGGGAAAATGTAGTTAGTTTTCCGAACCTGCCGTGCCGAATTGAGCTCTGTTCCATTTCATTAGGACTTTGGCATTGCAATTTTCCCGACATCTTGTCGCCCCACTCAATTAAGCGGGCGCGAAATAAATTTATCTAAATTATCGGCATAATCTGCGGCGCGTTATTAAAATCTAACGCTGACATCTCTTCTCTCTCTCTCTCTCTCTCTCTCTCTCTCTCTCTATTTTTCTCTCTCGCTTTTCGTTTTCATTCTCATTCTTGTCAACACCATCTTTAGGTAGTGGGCTTTTGCTCTTAAACGAGAAATTATGGTGGCATTGTTATTGTTATTGGTGTTGTTCTTGTCGTTGCGCGCGATGCCATCAAAAGGCGCTGTGAGTGGGCCGCGGGATGCGGTATGACGTGCAGAGGGGCAGTGTAGAGGCAAAGCAAAATTCGCTTCTTTTATGACTTCCGTTTGGGCTAAAATGGCGCACTGGGGCCAGACGGGGTCCCAGCGGCGACTGCAGCTCAACATTTTGACTCCATGCTCGAGTGCGTTGCTCGCCATTGTTCCTCTTGCCCTCCCCCTTCCAACCACTAGCCTCATTCTGCTTGAGCTAGAGCGCACCACAGTGCAGCAAGGAACTGCCATCGTTGTGTTTTGTTTGGCAAAATAAAACTAACAAACAAAAATTTTAATGAAAAGCACAATAAACTGTCAGTTTAAATATGAAAGACTTTCCCCTTCTCTCCCACACACTCTCTCTCTCTCTCTACCTCTCTCTCTCTCTCCCCCCCTTTATTCTCGCTGCCTGCAGTCAGCCTTGGTCTCAGTCGCAGCTTTGTCCCAAGTGGTACGCCCCTAACTTCAGACCATGCCCACAACAACATCTGCGATGACTGCGCCACTTCATCGTCGTTCCATGGACATCTTTAAACAGCGGCGTCAAGTGGTGTTCAGAGTGAAAGAAGAGCAGCTGCCAGCTGCTGGCGATGTACTCCACTGGCCGTGCTGGCCCACGCTGCGTATACCGCATGCTCTGTGGCACTTTTCTCTGTCTCTGTGTGGAACTATCTCTGTTCCTATGTGTATATGGGTCTGTCTGTGATCTTGTCGCCACTTAGCGCGCCACGTCACTTCCAGCCGAAACAGCAAGCCGACTCTCAGAGCGTCAATTCGCAAATATTAAGCATTTCACCCTGCACTTGACAACTGCCTCCGCAATTAAGGCTTTAAATATTTATTAAGCCAAATACGAGAAATATATGCGAAATATGCTCCATCAATACACAAAATATTTGCATGAACATGATGACAAATGATAGAGCTACAAAGCTGGAAATTAAATCTCGCTTGTCAATCACCAAAATGTGTTATGTTATAGCTGATTTGAAGCACTTGTTGCCAACTTTATAAAACTTTATTATTTTGTATTATTTATTGGCTCTGGTTTTTGGCTAAATCCTCATGAATACATTCATATTAGACCACATTTAATAGGCACTCCTTGAGTAACAAACAACTTGGGCCATTGACCATCATCCGGACGGACTGGCAGTGTGCAATAAAAATAAGTTAAAATGCTGTCAAATAACAATAACAGTAATAATAGTAGTAATAACAAGGACGCTGAATGTGCGCCGCCTGCTGCGGCTTTGGCCTCATTCGGTTTGGTTGTCGCCTGTAGGCGGCAACAAATGTTGCCCCAGCGACGCGTTGCCTCGAAATAATTAAATAGTGGCGACACGGGCAGCAGCAGCTTCTATACAACTCTCTCGCCACACACAAAAAAACTAAACATTAAACTTAAAAGTAATGAGACAAACAAAACCAGCGAACGCAACTCTGCAATGTGTTTGTGCAACAGGAAATGCGGCACTGTAATGAGACGTTTTTTTTTTTTTTTTTTTTTGCCACATTGCTGTACAATAGCTTGCCACAATTTATGTCAGATTGAATACCAACGGATTTTAATGAATTATCTTCAACTTTTGAAATGCAAAGCCAAATTGATAAAAAAAAATATTAACGGATTGCAAAGACCAAAATCCCTATAATTAATTGAATTATTGTTAAAAATTTGTATGTCTGTTAAATAAAGAAATAAGTGCAAATTAAGAGCAAACCAAATTTAACTGAATGTTTTTTTTTTTACAATTATGCTGGTCAACACATCCCTAATTTCTGCACTTTGGAAAGTGAATTTTTGGTTCAATTACCAACAACGTTTCGCAAAGCTTTATTCATAAACATGTCAAGTTTGTTGCTCGCATTTCGTTGTTTTTGTGGTTTTCAGTGAGTACATAAATTAAAATGTATTTTTGGGTTTTTAGTAGTGCTGGTTTGGCCAGCAACAAAGTTGTCTGAATAAACAGCAAAATACATCAGCAAGAGTTCAACTTGGTGCCCGTGTGTGTGTGTTTCTGTTTGTGTGTGTGTGTGTGTGTGAAAGCCATAAATCTCAACGCCTCAGTCTCGGCTCATTTGCAGCAGTAAATGTTTGAAAACCAAGAGCAATTAAAAATGGCATTTGCCGAAGCACATAAAAATTCAGCTGCCACTTGCCAAAAACTCTCTCTGGTTTCTTATGGCGTTCCCATAAGGAATTGGTTCTTTGGCGACACACACACACTCGCACACACTCACACACACTCACACACACAGCTTGTTAACTTTAGCTTGAAGCATTTTTGCAACTCAGTTGCCCAGTTGGGTTGTCGTAAAACGAGATAGGAGTGGACATAATATAAAGATGCAGGACATCGTTAAAATACCAACAGTTAAGGATCAAAATGAGTAACTGCACGAAACAGTGTATCCTCCTTTGCAGTGTTTAATGCTCTGTTAATTTTTTATATCTACGCTCTTAAGCATTGGCCACATCCAACATAGATGGCACTCACGATTTCTAAATCATACTTGTTGCTCTTAACTCTTAACTCATGTTTAATTAAGCTTAAATATTAATTTTATTATATTTAACTGTTGATACTCATAGAAATGTGCTTTGCGTTGCCTAACTACTCGTAATAAGTATTTGCATTTAAATGTTGCGTATACCCAATATTTGTCTGCTCCCACAAGTTATCCGTTGGTTAAATATTTGAAGTGCACTTATTCCATTATTTCAAGTAGCTCAAGTTGCACGCATATATAAACTGAGTGGCATATTGGACAAGCAGGAGAAATCAGTGCAAGGCTATCCACATGTAATGCAAACCGTACAACTTGCAACACACATCACACACACATCACACACACATCACACACACATCACACACACATCACACACACATGCCCAGAGCCTAGTACTAGTTAAATCAGACAAGTGCTAACCACAGCGATTCATATTCAATACAGCTATTTACTCAATTTATGGAGCAACATAATTTAGAGACTCTATTAAAAAAAGGAGCAATCAAGAGGATTGGGATTGGTTGCTTCTGCTTGCTGTTTGCTTTTCGCTGGCAACTGGCCCGTTTCACATTGTGGAGCATTTTTGTTGTTTTTGTTGCAAAAATCATATCTCCCAAAAAAAAAAAAATATTAATATTATTTTCGGGTGCAGCTGTTCTATACAGAAAATGAAAACAAATTTGATAAATTCAATCGTGTTTGTACAAAAGTTTTGAATTGTGTTGCAAACTGATTAAAAGAAAAACGCACACAAATTATTTATGCAATTCTAATATTGTGCAATTTATGAAAATCCTTTTCATAGATGCATGAATTTATTTCATAAAACGCTTCCAGCCAACAATTAGATTTTTCAGCGCTTTTCGGCCTGTGGGCCTACTGTGCGTCGGTGGGTGGTTTGGCGGGGGTGGGTGCTGGTTGCGCTCTGGCGATGAGTGTTATAAAACCAAATGATTCTATTAAAACGAGATTTGTGCCATTCATGCGTAAATCAATCTGCTTTCATGTTCTTTGCTGTCCTTGTTAGCGTTGTTCGTTCAACGGGGGAGGTGGCAAGAGCGAGGTGGACTGAAGTGGTCGAACCAGGCCCAGGCCCAGGCCCAGGCCCTAAATCATAAATTATTTGGACCACCTTGTTGCCAACAAAATTTGTTGAAGGCAACAATAAAATATTCATTGCTTGTTTATTGAATGTAATTTAACAACCGTTAACCCGTTCAGATCGTTCAAGCAACCCCAATCACAGTATAAAAAGGCAACCACCAAGTACCAGCACCACCCGCACCACCCGCACCACCCACCCACACCAACCGCACCAGTCGCTAGCTCCCATCGCTCTATTAAATGGCAGCCAGCGTCCAGGACGTATGCTATCTCCCACACTCCGACACCAAAGGGATCTATTACGTGGTATTTAATCAGATTTTTTACGAGCGACCGACAATAAAAATGTAAATAGACACAAAAGGATTGCCATTACCGAGTCTTGAATTTGTTTTTGTATTTTGTGTTTTCGTATTCTTATTTTTATTATTATATCATTTGGCACAACAGCAGACAACACAGACCCAAGTCCAAGTTCAAGTCGCCGTCGAAGTCGTTGTCCTTGCCAGGACACAGAGCCCCATGGCCAGCTGGCCAGTGTAGTTTTCTGGTACGTTTAACGCCGTTACTCTTAAGCGCTTCATTTTCCGCTGGATCCGGTTTTATGGCATATGCCATCGATGCTCATAAAAAATATTGTTTTATGAATGCCAAAGTGCCAGACAAAGTGAATCTCTTTGGCGGCCAGCGTGGAGTGAAAAGCGTTTAAGTGAATGTGTATATATATATGTACATGTTTGTATGTATTTTTCATCGATAAGCGCAATCAGACCGAAATTTATTTATTTATGTGACTCGAAGCTGTACCAATTATGCGAAAAATTACATTATGCAACCCAAGTTGACAAGAGAGGCAACCAGCCACAAACAACAGCCCATTTGTCTTGCCGCTTGAGCCAGCCTGCATGGGCCATTCCCGTGCCCCCCCCCGCTGCCATGTCTCACGGTTAACAATTTGGTAGCTGTCACTTGCCGGGCTATCAGGTGAACTGGCAGCCAGTTGACAAATAATTCAATAATTCACTAATAAACTGATATTTATGCTCTCGCCAAAACTTAAATATCCTTGCCGTCGAAAACAAACATAAAGCGAATCTCAAGCTAAAATCTTGGGGAAAAGCTGACAGGTAAATCAAATAAAATGTTACAACGAAATATTGAGAGTGTCACTCATTCAATCTTAAAGTTAGTAAAGTTTGTATATATGTATATATATATATGGCAGTCAGGATCAGCTCGAAGCAGCATATACCTTTCAGTTTGCATACTGTCAAACATAATTAATTAATTTCAACGGAAACTCTTGTTAAGTTTATTGCAAACTTTTCTAATAGCCAGTATAATAAATATTGACGCAATTAAACAATTGGCGAATTTCATCACATTTCATTAAAATACAAACAACTTGCAAATATTATTTCCTCCGTTAAATAAACTTGTTTACTTTTCACTTTTAGTTATGGCCAGCAAGAAAGCTGTCTATTCATTATGATAATATCGATTATTCATACCAAGAATAACAAAATTCCCATTCATGCAAAGTCTTTAAATTACGACCAGAATGAACAGTCGTGGCTTCTTTTGAATAACTATTTTCAGAATTAATTATGAGGAATATTGTTTTAAGCATTGCTATATATAAAAATTTAAAAATTTTAAATTAAATGGAATTTTAAGAAATGAAATGTAATTAATGATCTTCAGTGAACTCAATTGTATTAAAACCATCTTGTTTAGATGAAATGGGTGAATGAAAATATGGAAATATGATTATCTTTTAAATGTAAAATACATCAAATTAATTATATTAATTCGTGTCACGTGGCAAGACAGCCTGCAACTTGTATGTAGATGCAACTCATGCAAAGTTCTAACGTTGAAATATAAACAAGGCATAAAGCGCAGTGACTAACTCGATTCCGATTAGCCAAATGTCTATGCTGCTCTCCCACTTTATTAATCTCGCTCTCTCTCTCACACTTCCTCTTTCTCTATCTCTCTATAGGCATCTAGTTATGGGTGCCCCAAAAAATAAAGCACAAAATAATATGTTATATAAATATAACTGAAATATTTCGTGTGCTAAATTTGATTTTTTCCTTGTGTTTTTTTTTTCGTTGTGCTGTTGCCTTGTTTTCACTTTGATTGCTACGTGTTGCCCGCACTTTGAACATCAGCCCTACAAACCCCAACTGCCTGCCCCGCGCACTGTGTGCCCGTCCGGGACTAGCAACAGTAACAGCATCACATGCAGGCAAATTGGATTTTCATGCATACTTGGTCACACGCGCGTTCCAGCGTTCCCTAAAAAGCCAGCTATTGAAACATGGCCAAAACGGGTGTGTGCCGAGCTGAGAGGACAAAACCCTGTTTCACAAAGCCACCACAGCAGCAGCAGCAGCAATGGCAGCATCAGCAGCAACAGAACCAGAAATGCCAGCTATGGCAGCTAACAGCCGCACAATCTAGAGCCACGCCCCCTTGTCCAATGGCAGCGCCAACTCTTCTCGCCTTGTGCTAAATGTTGTTATCTGCCTTATTCGCTATCGTCCTCATGTCCGTTCACCGTTCACCGTCCGTCGTCCGTCGCCCGCCGACTATTGCCTTGTTGTTTCATTCGTTTCGTTTCGTTTGTCGTCCGTCTTCCGTCGCCCGCCGACTATTGCCTTGTTGTTTCCTTCGTTTCGTTTCGTTTGTCTTCCGTCGCCCGCCGACTATTGCCTAGTTGTTTCATTCGTTTCGTTCGTTTCGTTTGTCGCCCGTCTTCCGTCGCCCGCCGACTATTGCCTTGTTGTTTCATTCGTTTCGTTCGTTTCGTTTGTCGTCCGTCTTCCGTCGCCCGCCGACTATTGCCTTGTTGTTTCATTCGTTTCGTTTCGTTTCGTTTGTCGTCCGTCGTCCGTCGTCTTTCGCCTAACGCTTTGCCTTGTGTTTTATTTTCTCGTTCTGTGCTCGTTTGTGCGTTCGATTCTTTTTCTGTTTCTATTGTTGTTGCTGTCTCGTTGGTTGTTCCCGCCTTGGCATAAATTTATTATAAAATAATTTGCATAATTCGTTATTACTCAGCATAAACAAAGTGAAATTAAGACGATTTCTTTTATGCCCCATCTTTGTTAATGCCATTGTCCTTGGCTCTGTATTTGGCGTTGTCTCCATCACAGTCTCCGTCTCCATCTCCGTCTGTGTCGTCTTCTTTATATCTTTGTATCTGCTTATTTTGTCAATGTCATTTGCCTAAGCACGCCAGTCAAAGACTCACTCAACTCAACTCAACTCTGCTCAGCACAGCTCTCAGTCCTGGTCCTGGCAGTCATTTCGATTGCCATTTGCTTGCGGGGCAGCATTCCAATTCGGCGGTGAGCAGAGCAGTGGTTCACTCAGGTGCGCACATCTGTGCCCATTTGGATTCTTAAGTATATTCGATTTTCTAGTCTTGTCCTTTCCATGTCCGTCTCTCTTTCTCTCTCTCTCTCTCCCGAGAAGTTGCTTCAATGGGCAGCCTAAGCTATTTGCTTGAGCTTACTTAATATTTATGATCAACCCTATTGTAAATCTATTTACATTTTCAAAAAAAAAAAATACAACAAAAACAAGCAAACAAACATGGCGCCCGAGCTCCAAATTCGATAAGCAGTTAAATTGAAAACTGTTGCATTATAACAATTTGATTATGTAGCACAGATTAATTGTGGATTAATTACATCTTTGATGTGCTCCTTTTTTATTCGTCGAACTCAAATGTTGTCCCCCAATTATCGTTGCTTTGCGTTTGTCAAGCATTTTACCTACTCTAGCATACGATTTACACCCGCTGACAGACACACACACACTTGCACTCGCTGTGTGCACACCGACGAACTGACTGACTCGCCGGTGGCAACGATTTGTAGCTTTTAAACTGAAGCTGGCTTGACTTTTCAATTTGATTGGGTTGTCTAAGCAAATAACGTAGGTAGTTAACGTGTTTAAATAAATGCCAGAACTTTCAGCTGCTAGGAAAGTAAAACACTCACACACACACACACACGGACAGGGATCTTCTATATTTTAGGTTATGTTGCTGTGTCTTTTTTCTAAGTAAACTTTTATTATGTTTGTAAGTAAATATGTGTTGCCCGTTAACTTGCACAAATAAGGCATACACACACACGCACGCACAACACAGACGCTGACCATCATCTAAAGTGCGTTTTTGCTATGTCAACTTTTTTTCGTGGCCATATTCCTTTTATCTGTACAGAGCGCAGAAACAAGCTTAACTATTGTCTTATTTATTGTCCAACGCTTACCTGTGCACTTGGGTGTTCAAAATAATCAAAAACACGAGTTGATGCAAGTGTGATGCAAGTTTAATTTAAAGATTTAAGTATTAAATAAAATTGACGAGCGACGCACTTTATTCACAATGAAAAATGACTTCTTATTCTTCCAATTGCCAATCACACAATGGATATCAATTGGTATCGGTACTATTGTTAGTTAAGTATTAAATAATACTGACAAGCGACGCACTTCATTCACAACGAAAAATGTCTTCTTCTTATTCTTCCAATTGCCAATCACACAATGGATATCAATTGGTATCGATACTATTGCTATTTACATTCTGTAATAACATATTACTACGTCCCTGGTAGGTTCTTAGCTAAATTACACGTGGTCTGATTTAGCATTTATTTGTTTAATAAATTTCTTAATACCCAGCATTAAGAATTTAAATGTGAGCAGGACTTTACTCGAAGAATATTTTTTACAATTTGATAATGTAGCACAGATTAATTATGGATTAATTACATCTTTGATGTGCTCCTTTTTTATTCGTTGCTTTGCGTTTGTCAAGCATTTTACCTACTCTAGCGTACGATTTACACCCGCTGACAGACACACACACACTTGCACTCGCTGTGTGCACACGGACGAACTGACTGACTCGCCGGTGGCAACGATTTGTAGCTTTTAAACTGAAGCTGGCTTGACTTTTCAATTTGATTGGGTTGTCTAAGCAAATAACGTAGGTAGTTAACGTGTTTAAATAAATGCCAGAACTTTCAGCTGCTAGGAAAGTAAAACACTCACACACACACACACACGGACAGGGATCTTCTATATTTTAGGTTATGTTGCTGTGTCTTTTTTCTAAGTAAACTTTTATTATGTTTGTAAGTAAATATGTGTTGCCCGTTAACTTGCACAAATAAGGCATACACACACACGCACGCACAACACAGACGCTGACCATCATCTAAAGTGCGTTTTTGCTATGTCAACTTTTTTTCGTGGCCATATTCCTTTTATCTGTACAGAGCGCAGAAACAAGCTTAACTATTGTCTTATTTATTGTCCAACGCTTACCTGTGCACTTGGGTGTTCAAAATAATCAAAAACACGAGTTGATGCAAGTGTGATGCAAGTTTAATTTAAAGATTTAAGTATTAAATAAAATTGACGAGCGACGCACTTTATTCACAATGAAAAATGACTTCTTATTCTTCCAATTGCCAATCACACAATGGATATCAATTGGTATCGGTACTATTGTTAGTTAAGTATTAAATAATACTGACAAGCGACGCACTTCATTCACAACGAAAAATGTCTTCTTCTTATTCTTCCAATTGCCAATCACACAATGGATATCAATTGGTATCGATACTATTGCTATTTACATTCTGTAATAACATATTACTACGTCCCTGGTAGGTTCTTAGCTAAATTACACGTGGTCTGATTTAGCATTTATTTGTTTAATAAATTTCTTAATACCCAGCATTAAGAATTTAAATGTGAGCAGGACTTTACTCGAAGAATATTTTTTACAATTTGATAATGTAGCACAGATTAATTATGGATTAATTACATCTTTGATGTGCTCCTTTTTTATTCGTTGCTTTGCGTTTGTCAAGCATTTTACCTACTCTAGCGTACGATTTACACCCGCTGACAGACACACACACACTTGCACTCGCTGTGTGAACACGGACGAACTGACTGACTCGCCGGTGGCAACGATTTGTAGCTTTTAAACTGAAGCTGGCTTGACTTTTCAATTTGATTGGGTTGTCTAAGCAAATAACGTAGGTAGTTAACGTGTTTAAATAAATGCCAGAACTTTCAGCTGCTAGGAAAGTAAAACACTCACACACACACACACACGGACAGGGATCTTCTATATTTTAGGTTATGTTGCTGTGTCTTTTTTCTAAGTAAACTTTTATTATGTTTGTAAGTAAATATGTGTTGCCCGTTAACTTGCACAAATAAGGCATACACACACACGCACGCACAACACAGACGCTGACCATCATCTAAAGTGCGTTTTTGCTATGTCAACTTTTTTTCGTGGCCATATTCCTTTTATCTGTACAGAGCGCAGAAACAAGCTTAACTATTGTCTTATTTATTGTCCAACGCTTACCTGTGCACTTGGGTGTTCAAAATAATCAAAAACACGAGTTGATGCACGTGTGTGACAAGTTTAATTTAAAGATTTAAGTATTAAATAAAATTGACGAGCGACGCACTTTATTCACAATGAAAAATGACTTCTTATTCTTCCAATTGCCAATCACACAATGGATATCAATTGGTATCGGTACTATTGTTAGTTAAGTATTAAATAATACTGACAAGCGGACACACTTTATTCACAACGAAAAATGTCTTCTTCTTATTCTTCCAACTGCCGAACACACAATGGATGTCAATCGATATCGATATCAATGTTATTTTCATTACAGTAATAACATATTACTACGTCCCTGGTAGCTTCTTAGCTAAATTACACGTGGTCTGATTTAGCATTTAATTTTTTAATAAATTTCTTAATACCCAGCATTAAGAATTTAAATGTGAGCAGGACTTTACTCGAAGAATATTTTTTCTTCGCTCATTCAAGTTGTATTTATTGAAAACATTTATATTTTTTGCGGTAGCCCTGGAATACTTTCATTAGTGGAACAGCAACCCTTCTTCTCTGGTTCCGACGTTGTTCTACACTTACTTATAACTGTAAACTGCTGTAGTCACAATGTATAAACAGTTTTTGCATTCATCTCATATTTTGTGTTTCTGTATTCGTATCGCAGTCGTCTTCTGTGCGCTTGTACCTTATTTAATTACACATAATTTTCTCCCGCTTCTGGTATTTATTTCTGTGTTTTACTGTGCGATTGTGTGTGTGTTGCATATGAAAATATGCCAAAAATGTTGCATGCTAACTGGAACCGACATGAGGAGCTCGCTTGACGCTTTGCTCACGGCCTTAGCTTGCTGCCAATGTGGATGGGGTGGAGAGGTGTGGGAGCGGCAGAGCGAACAAAATTAGCTAACAATATATATATTCACAGTGATATGTATATATACAGTATATATATGTATGTGTATGCATGTGTGCGTACATGCTTGAGTGCGCTCATTAGGAACAGTGTTGTTACTTTCATGGTGCTTGCCTTGTCCTGACTTTGGCAGTCGTCGCAATTCGCCTGTTTTGACTTACACTTTCCACTCAAAAATGCTCATATTTAGGCACATTCACACACAGTGTGAGTGCGGGTGTGTGTGTGTGTGTGTACGTGTGTACGTGTTTTTTTGCCGCCTTATGTTGTCGGCTGTCTCTTATTTTTCGGCTGCTTTCATTTTTGTTTCAAGCACAAAATGTTTTTGCATACTTTGCGCACTGCCTAAATTTTCATCGCTATGTCTCTGTCTTTATTAAAAGTTGTGAAAAGTTGCCACACACACAGACACACAGTGACACACACACACACACACACACACACAGCGGTTTTGGCACACAGCTCTTGTACAGACTGCGAGACAATCTAACCGTTAATGTTCTTCCTCGTTTGGCGCTACTCGTATCCGCTTAGTATTTCCAAGGGTATTATAATTTAGTGGCCGAATGTGTCAGACAAGTCAGAGATCATAATTTATATATATATATATAGATATATATATATATGCCTGACTTATTAAATGTAAACCTTTAACGATTATTGATTTCTTTTTTATGATATCTAGCATATCTGATATATATATGTATCTATCAAATATGCCCTCATTCGAGAAAAGAATAGGCCGCTTTTATCCCCAGAGATCTCTCTTTAAGGGTGCATGCCACGTATTCAAGCCTGGCGCAAGCTTAAATTTATTTTTCTTTATTTTTTGTGTATTTAAATTTCAGAGTCGTTGCGTGCATTGTTTGCTTTGCCTTCGCCTCGTTGCTGCCGCAACTCAACTCTGCCCCGCCTGGCGCCTGCCTCTTTTAACCTCTTGGCTTGGCGAGTTAGTATTGCTTGCTTGCCCGCCGGCAAAAGGAGCTTGTGTGCGGGCTCCGCTGCTATTCCATTTTGGTGTTTGCCCTAGGCTGCTGTCCTTGCACCATTCCTGTTCATTCATGGGAGCGGGCATAAGTTGACCCTCGGCCTTGTCTTTCAACTTGACTTTCGGCAAGTGCAACTAGCGGGCCTTCAATTGCAGCAGCAGCAGCAGCAGCACCAGCAGCAGCAGCAGCGACGTTTGCTGCATCTTTACAGTTGCTGCCTCCGAATTGCATTTCGTATTCATGGCAACATGTGTACCTCACATTCGGCAAGGACATTCATAATGGTGGCTCTTGGTCTGTCTTTTTTTATGGTTTCACACACACACACACACACACACACACACACACACACAGTCATACAGCATGTACCAGTTTTGTACTTTTGATTTTTCTTTTGTGATGTTGTGGAAATGTTGCGGTGCGCTCTTGTCTTTGATTTTCCTTTCTGTTTGTCCGCCCCGCCGTTGGCTATAAACTGTGCCACATAACGAGCACAAGCTAAACCGACAGAGACAGCAGTGGAGAGAGGGGAGCAGGGAGTGAGAAGGCAGTGGTTGAACAGGCTCCTTTTCTACAGAGCACCTTTGATTTGGTTTTCTCTTTTTATTTTTTAACCTTTTTTACATTTTAGCCGAAAGGCAGTTGGCTTTGCTTTAATGAGCGCAATTTTATTAGCTGCTTCAACATTATTCTTTGGCTTTTGCCTCTCCTCAGCTCGTTGCTAGCCGCTAAAATGCATCCCGCACATTTTTCGGTTTCCCTTTTTGTATTTACAAGCGAATTTTCGACTTTTTAAATTATTTTTTTTGTTTTACATATTTGTTTAGAATAATAAAGTTGTACGAGCCAATTTACAAATTTCATTTTTACCAATTTAGTTAACCATAATCACACACATTCCCAAAATAGATAAAAAAAAAAATATACATATAAATATATATTTCATTTATTTTTTGCTCTCAAGCCAGAGTTTTATAAGTTGTTGGGAATTTGGCTCAGTTTGACTTCTAATCCAAATCATGGGTTTAATTCTCTGGAAACATTAGTAGCGATTTATCGATAGGAACACATATAAAAAGCGTACTTAGCTAATATTCCTGGTGAATGGCGAGTCACGCCCAACCCACACCCCTGTTGATGCCAATCTGGCCTACACCCGAAGTTAAACAGTATTGATAATAAGATCATTAGAAAAAAGGGGAAAAAGAGGAAATAAAGTTGAGCAAATCTTTAAAGCAATACTAAGAATAATGTGTATGGAATAGTTTTGCTTTTTTAGGCTGACATCGCTTTGGAACAGTGATTGCACTGAGAAAAAAAAATATATATAGAACTTTGAAGGACTTCGCATTAAAGTGCTGCCAGCAGTTTGCTATGCTGCCCACTTTTGGGCACATTATGTTTTAAGCGTTCGCTTTTTCTCGCCCCCCTCCAACCCCCTCCTAGTCTACTAGTGTCTGTCTATCTGTGCACAAATCGTTTGTGCTGTGTTGGCATTACATTAACCCCGCTCCTCTCCTCTCCAGCCGACCATCTGTGAGTGCTAGGCAGAATTAGTGTAAATTGCAAAAGTTGGCTTTTGTTTTTTTTTTTTCATTTTTCTTTTCTTTTTTTTTTTTTGTTGGTTTGCCTTCCACTTTGCCAGACATTTTCTTTACGCTGCTTAGTTTGAGGTTTTGTGGCAGCCATTCGCTCACTCATCATTAACATCATGGTCCTGGTCTTGGGGCTGATGCGCTCATAACTTGGTATGGGTTAGTCCCATACAATAGTGGTTTCTTGGGAGGGGGGTGTGGGGGTGTTTGTGGCATAGCATTTGACAAGCATTCTAATTTGTTTTTAATTTTCATTTCTGCTGCTGCGTCTTTTGTGCTTGTCGCAAGTATTAACTGTTTCCAGCACCTTTTTGCACCTGCCTTGTGAAAGTTTTTTTTTGTTGTCATAGTCGAGTGCTTGCCCTTTCCCTCCCTCTCTCTCTCCTCTAATTTTCCCTGTATTTTTGTCTGTTTGTCTGTCTGTCCGTCTCGCTCTGCGGCATATTAATGAGCTCGTCTTTAACACGCTTTTGAATTAGTTGGCAGCCACGTTGCCGTTTTCACCTTGCGCAACTTTCTTGATTTTGCCTCTATGCGTCGCTGCTTTTGGCGCTGATAAAAACTTTCAGTGGCCCATTTCAGACCGCAGACCGCCCCCATTGCCTCAACCCTCTTGCCATAATCCTCCAGCAAACCACCCACAACCGCCCGTCACATTCCCCCCAAATCCCCACCAATATCACCCATTTGCCGCCCGACCAGACACTTGCGGTTTAGTCTTGGCCCGTTGAAGCCGCCATTTTAATTTGTCCCAAGTTTTAGCGCTGCCATTTACCATTCGCAACGTGTTTTAGATGTTGTTGAAGTTGTTGTTGTTGTGTGTTTGGCCATTGCCAGCCATTTTCCACTTCGAGTTGAAGAACTTATTCCGAGTTACTTGCTGCCGCTGCTTGCTTTTAGCTGATTTTGCGCCTAATTTCCGTTATAATTTGCTGCGTTTTATTCAAAACCTTTTCGGCATTATTTCGCCTGTTGGCCACGTTCTGTGGCCGCAGAGAGCCTTGAATTTTACTTCTGGCTGTTTTGCTTTCTGCACGCATTGCCGACATTCGCATCATAACAATTAGGTAACACGGCTATACTCCACACCATCCCTGCTCCCTGCTCCCTGCCCCCAGAAAGCCGCTCGTTTGCCAATTTCAGCTCGTTTTATCCTTTCAGCTTTGAAATGCTGAAATGCTGGCTGGCTGCTGTTAGCCTAACTAGTCAATTGCTCTAACCAGCGCTTTCCCCTTTGTTTACGTCCTTGTTCTTCTTCTTGTTCTTCGTCAAATGCTGACGTCGGCACTCTCTCACACACACACACACACACACACACATTCACACATAAAATGACACACGAGCACCTAACAATTCTGTGTTTGCGTAAAAATTTCATACGCCAGCAGAAATTCATTCGCGCGTGCTTCTCTTTGGTCCGATTTTCGAGAGTCTTAATGTTTACAACTCCAACACACACACACACACACACACACACATATATACACACACACATACATAGGCCACACATTCCATATTCCACATATTCTGGATGCTCAGTCCAGCGACATCCTTTGACAAATTGACACATGTTGGTTTGTTCGTTTGTGTATGTGTGTGTATGCGTGTGTGGGTATGTGTGTGTGTCTGATTGTGAATGGCTTGGGTTTGTGTGTATGATTTATAAATCAGCTGATACCTTCTGTCTGGCCAATTGGTCATTGAGGCGCCCTCAAGGCTACCAGCCGCTTTCATTTGCGGCCAAAATGCCACTCGGGAATGTTTCACAGCAAATCGCAGCATTTAGCCTCGATTTCTTTACCAACGTCTAAGCTTGCCACCGCATTCTGTTGTTCATATTTGTTAGCAAATTTGCAATCGCTTTCGGGATTAGCAATGGTCTTCATTTTAAAGCTGATCTATAAAAACAACTTCCACTCCATGGAAAACTCCTTCAACTTGTCCTAAAAGTAAGTGGGACAAAAATGGTTGAGCTCCCACTCTCCCTGCGCCGTCTTGGTACACCGCTGAATAAGCCATAGTCCCAAGTCCCCAAGCCGGATTTGAAGTCCATGCCCATGAAGATGGACAGCTTTATTCGGTGAGAAAATTAAGTATACGCACAAAGGATTTCGATTTCCCTACGAGTTTCCCATGCTAGTTTCATGTCAAATGAAATTTCTTAGACAAAACTGCAAGTAAAATTGAACTCAGAATAATATATAAAATAAATAATAAATATAAAATTAATATAGTTTTTTATATAAATGAGGATGAATTATGGACTGCCAATGCAAATAATCTTGGAGAGCGACACATGCAAAATTCAGCGGATTCCACAAGAGGAGCATCGTGGGACATCTCCTCTTTAATTTTATCTTAAAGCTTGTATAATTATTTCTGATTGTTTTTTATTTATATTAAAGAAGTTAATTATATATATATAAATATGTATATAAATCTACTTTTCATTCATTATAAACATAACCAATGCGATGGCAAATCTGAATCTGAATGAGTTTTTTTCTTCCTGACAATCGTTTGAGCAGTTGTCCATTTCATCTCATATTTGATTTGATATTTACACAGGAAAATGCATATCAAATTCTCTGAGAAATAAGTAATTTTGATTCGTTGGATTTTATTTTCGATTTACTTCGGTTCATATCAATATATTGCATTCTTTGTATGTGGATTAAAGGGCTTGTGTGTGTGTGTGTGCGTGTGTGTGTTACAAAATGACTAGTATTAAAATTTTAATTGAAAAGTATTTAATAGCCAATATATTGTTCTGATGTTAGGCTTAGCAGAAGGAGGAGGTGGAATAGGATTATAGAGGGGCAGGGGAATTAGGCAGGGGAATCAGTACCCATCGATTGTAAGTTGTCGTATCAACTCTGACAGTCTGTGTTGAAAATATTTTCAACCTTTGCCTCTGCTTTGTTGTTAGTTTGTGTCCCAATGTTTTTTTTTTGTTTTGTTTTTTTTTTTTTGTGAGTCCATTTCGATGACATATCAAAACTCCAACTGCAAATATCATTTGAAAGGGATTGGCAAGATAAATAGGATTGAGACAGAGACGGAGACAGAGACAGAGATTGGGACTAATGTTGTTTGATTCGTCGCAGAAACTAATCAGAAAATGTGCGGCTCTTATTGTTGTTGTTGTTTTTGTTTTTGTTAATATTGCTGTTGTTGCTCTTGTCATTCACTCAATGGACACAGGCATACAGACAACAAAAAAGGCTTGCCCAAGTATTGGTGTGCATATGTAATTTGCTTTGTTATTGTTGCCCACCCATTGCACGCTATTTTGCCATTTGAATTTGGTTTACAGTTTGATTTTCTTTTTCTTGACTTTGCAATTCAATTTGTTTCGCATTGCTTTGGCTTGCTTTGCCCCGTTTTCTGGCACCCTTTTTTTTTGTTGTTGTTGTTGTTGTTGAGCAGCAAATGCAAAATATTGACTGACATTGATTATACGCCGAGTGTATATATATATACATATATATAAATATATGTATATATGTGTATGTGTATATATGAATATGGGATACATAACTATTTGAATGTGCCGGTCCAAGAGGCTAACAGACCAAAGTTGTGTCAGCAGACGCAGTTATTCTATTATGTTCTGTTATGGCATGTTTTGTCTGTCTCCCACTCTGAGAATGTCTGCCTGCCAGCTGAGAATTGTTATGGTCGTTGTATTTTTGGGTGCCCACATGTAGACGGCACCGGCACCAGCAGAGCATCCCTATTCATGTGCTCTCAACGCTCCCTTGTTTCATCACTCCCACTGTTTCTACGTTTGTCTGTCGACTGTTGCTGTGACTGTGTGGCTCTGGCAGGCTGCTCGTGTTCTGTCCGGTTAAGTTTAACAGTCAGCCGGGGACTTTGTTGTTGAAATTTTGATTTTTGTTGATTTGGCTTAGTGGCTGCCACTCGCATCACATCACAGCATCACATCACAATGGCTAGCTGCCTCTCTATGTCTGTCTGTCTGTCTGCCTCTCAGTGTGTGTGTGTGTGCTTGTGGCGCCAGCAGTGAAAGGACATGGCGTGCATAAGTCCTCCCCTGATTCTTGTGGCCTTCAGTTGGCCACTGGCTAACAAATTTTCTAAAAGCAACTAAACTGCTGATGAAATGGATTGTCATGTGCGTTTCAATTTCCGTCAATGACATTTCACACACAACACACACAGACTCGTTTATATATATATATATATATATATATAAAGTTTGCACAAAGTTTCACCATTTCTTGAGTGTGTGAATGTGTGTGTGTTTGTGTTTGTGTGTGTGTGTGGCCATTAAGTGCCATTGCATGGGCGCTAGAGCGTGCTATATATATGTGTGTGTGTGTGTTTGTGTGTGTGTGGTGGTGGGAGGGGGTGCGTTTACTGCGACATAGTACGTGGAACATATGGGCGTGGCAAGCCCGCCCTTGTGCCGCTCTGTGTCGTTTTGTGCTCCTCTATTGAAAAGGATAATCAACTTTTGTTCGGGCAGCGGGGCCAAATAACTCTGTGTGTGTGTGTGTGTGTGTGTGTGTGTTTGTTTACTGACCATTTTGGGGCTGAATGAATCAAATGACAGCAATTGAAAATATCCATGACTTTTGCATATGACCGCTAAGCGAAAGTAATGGATTAGACAGAGAAAATGACAATCTTAAATTGCAGAATCCAAAAATGTACAATTTAAGCACAGAAATAAAGATCAGCTTTAAGAAAGCATTGGTTGAAAGCAGCTGAAAGCTTAAATTATTGTGAATATAATTTAATATTAAAGGTTTTGATTACAAAAAGTTGTAACCGGATTGGAAGTAAGAAGAAGAATGCTTAAAATAAACAGAATGATGCTGCGCTCTTTCAGCCAAATATGCCAGAAAGTAACAAGTATTTAAACGTGACTAGAACATTTCAATATTTTCAAATAAACGTGGCTGCTGCCAGGATTCTCACAGTTCTGTGCGCCATCGATTTCTGGCTACAACTTTGAATGTACTTTAGCACTTGAAGTCATCAGGCAAACATGACATAGAGAGAGACAGAGAGAGGGAGAGAGAGAATGAAAAATACAACATGTAGCAATGTTTAATTAATTTGCTTATGAAACTAACAAGCAGTCAAAGACTCAGTCCAAGTTGGACATAAATTTTCATGATGACCTTAAGTCGAGCGGCTAAAAACTTTAACATTGACTTCAGCAGCATCAACAACAACAACATGAAATTGAATAGCTTCATTTTGGGTGTTCACTCTCTGGCTCACATCTTTCTCCGTCTCTCTCTCTCTCTCTCTTGCTCTCGCTCCCTGTCTCTATATATCCGTCTGACTGTCTAACGACAGTTTCAGTTTCAGTTTCAACAACACAAAATTGTACACTTGCACAAAAAAGAAAAATATAAATAAAAATAAAAATAAATAAATAAAAATGAATAAAACGAAAAACAAAACAAAAAATAAAGAAAATAAAGAAAATAAAGAAAACAAAGCAACAGCAACTGTGGCCAAATGAAAGCAAGAGGAATCCAACTGCATAGCGCTGGGCGCTGGGCGTCGGCGTTGGCGAGGGGTGCGGGGCTGAGCAGGAATCAAAGGCAACTTTGCCACACATTCGCCATTGAGTTGGCTGGCAGTTTGTGTTCCGTTAGAAAGGCGCGCAAAAGTAAAGTTTTTGCTTTGCAAACAACAACCAATAAAACTTTAAGCAATCTTCCACAGCTTGAGCGTGAAGGAGCGGATGTCCTCGCCTCATTCGGCACACCCTCCACCCTCTACCACACACACGTACACACGTTCACACACTCCCAGCCAACCCGCACCAATCCAACTCCCTCTCAAAACCCGTCAACACAGAGTCTTGTGAGCGTCTCGTCTCCTTCGTTAGTTAGTTTCAGGGCATCATCACAGCCCAAGGATAACAACTTTTTGGGCGCAAATGCCTTGCATACGTTTCGCGGCAGTCCTTCGCCAGTTTTCGCTATTTTTACTTTTTGTTTTTGTTTGTGTTTTTGTTTTTATTTTTATTTTGGCCATTTACTATGTTTCCACACATTTTTTCGAATTTGTTTTGGACTTGTTTTAATTTATTTGCATTGCACTTTTTTTCATCGCCAACACCATCCGCCGACTCAGCTCATCGCCCGCATCCTTTGAGCCATGTGGAGTCCATGTGAGTGCATGTGAAAGGCAGTGCTCAGCCAGTCGAGCAGGCATCGGGAAGGAAGTTGTAGTAGCGGCGTTTTCCGGTTTCCGTTTTCCCTTTTTTTATTTTCTATACTCTTGCAAAGGGAATTCCAATCTAACCGTGGATTGGGCAACACATCGATGCGGATGTCTCCCGATTCCCTGTATATTATTAATAAGTCTGTTTTTTATGGTTATATTTCTTTCAGGGGAAAACACTAAGCCAAAAAATGTGGGAATAGTTTTTTTTTATTTTCTATTTTATTTTAGTTATTAACGAGAATTTATTGTTAGCTAATAGACCCCGTTTTGAAGGGTATACTATCTGCGATGTGGCTAAGATTATATCACTGAATGTTTTCCATTTGAAATAGGCAGCAGTCGGTGTCAGCACAGCTTTGCCAATCTGCATGCTAAGCCAGTTGCCAGCTCATTGCAATGCGCCCATCCCGTCCCACCCCGTCCCATCCCGTCCCGCTTTGGTCGCCGCAAGTTGTTCGCTTCAATTCGATGGGGGCAACAACACCGACGACGACTGCAAAAAACATGCAAAATGCAAACAAATAACGCAACCAACAAAAATACAACAAATTTGTTTTTGTTTGCCATGTTTTAAAATTTATTTTTAAGTTTTGTTACAACTTGCAAAAATGTTTGCAAGCACACTGACACAGCTGTGTATGTGCGAGTGTGTTTGTGTGTGCGCGTGTGTGTGTGTGTCGATGTATTTGTGTGTTTGTGCACAATTTTGGTTCTTGAAGCTGTAGTGCTTTCAGCTTTTCAGTAAGTGCTTCTTAGCATTTTCCATATCACATATGCACACACACACACACACACACACACACACACAAAGCGGATATTGGGCCATACAAAATGCTGCAATAATTATGAAAGGATTCATATGCTGAAGTAGGCTTTTATCAGCTGCCACTCGATTCGCACTATTTAATATTTTAACTTTACAATTTTCTGTATTTAAAGTTGTTTTCATTGAAATTTGATTTTGAAAAGAAATATGTATAAAAAAATGCAGGTCTTCATTATTTAAATGATCAACAATACAAAAAAATTTGTGCTTAAAAAATAATTTAATCTCTGCTTTAAGGTCAAAATCGATAATAAATTCAGACCTTAAATTCAATTTTTTGACCATCGAGTTATTTTTATTGAAATGGATCTCGAAAATGCAGTTACTCTGGATTAAAATATTTTTTTGCTGCCTGCAACACGAAAACTGAATTTAAGCACATGCAGGAAGTGCATTGAGCACACACACACACAGTTTGTAATCGTAGTGGGTCAGCAGCCAGAGAGCTGGTGCATCCACTAATAGTGCAACCCGATCCCAGTCCATGGATAACTGAACATTTTAGCCAGTAGTCGTTCGCTTTAACCTGTGCGTGTTCACCTCAACTTAACTAACAGTAAATTGCTCCGACACAAAAATATGAAAACGCATTATTTTGCTGGCTCCCTGCCCGCTCCACACAACCCCCTCTGAGATGGGTGAGTGGGAAAAAGTTGTGTGGTCTGCATCTTTTGTGCTTTTTTAGTTGGTTGCTTCTTTTATTTTGTTTGAACTCTATTTTTATTTTTATTGGCTCAAACGACGACACAACTTTCTAGAGCGGCACTCGAGCAACGCGCCAACGCAAACACACACACACACACACACACATACAGAGAGAGAGAGAGAGAGAGAACACACAAAAAGATAGGAACACATACACATATGCAATTGCCATAAAGGAAAAGTTGTATTACATTTATGACACTTTTGAATATATATTTTTTTATATATATTTTTGTTGGCCTCGCATATTTTTCGTGTGCTCTGCTTTTTTCTCCCCAGCACGTTTGCTGTTTTATTTAACTCGCCATTACGTTTTTACAACCCTTTTTGCAGCCAGTGTTGACAAAGCGGAAAAAGCAAACAAAGCGACGACTGCAAACAACACGACAGTAAGCAGCCCAGCCAAAGGGGTTAAGGGGTTTAAGATGGGGGGGGGGGGGCGGTGGCGGAGACTTTACTGTGGCTGCCCCTGATGCCAGAGGCTTGGCCTGGGGCAGGGACAGGGAGGGGGTCTTGGAGTAGGCAAACATTTTAGTTGGCGACATTTCATCAAAATGGGCAATGAGTCAATCCCAGCGAAGGAGGACACGCACTTAATCAAAGCACACTTTATGGCAACGTCGCCGAGTTGTTGTCCTTGTGGAAAATATGGAAAAGCTTTCCACAATTTTTCCATGCTGCCATAGAATAAATAAGCTGATCCCCAACAATAAACCAAATGCAAGTAAGTAAACAAATGGCGAATAGACAAATAGAATCTTTGGGTCACATATGCTGTCATCATTTTGGAACGGAGGCGGAGACTCCAGTTGGGAAGGAGTTAATTCAGTTAATGCATTAATGTTTGTGGCACAATAAAACTATCATATAAATAAGCGCATAAAAATAATATGTTTTTTTTTTACTTTTATATTTATTAAATATGTTAAATATAAAAAGCAAAAAAGCAACACTTTTTTGTCAACCTTTTTTGATATGTCAATAATTCCAATTCCACTCAGATTGAATTTAATTTTGCCATATTTTCCATAGATTATTGTGAATAAAATATTATTAATTTTTAATTATGATGTTTTGGTTTTTCATATCTGATCTGTTAGTGTGTTAAGCAGCTTTAAATATTTCATTTGAATTTAGTTACATTATTTAAGCAACTAAGTAAATAAAACATAAATGTTAATATTTTGATTGTAGTGTACACATTTATTTATAATTAAGTTGTATTTTAGTAAACCAATAAATAATTCAATTATTCAACATTTTTCTTTGCTTTCTTTTTTAACTTTTGATCAAATTAAAATTACGTTATTAAATCATGTTTATGCAAAGTGCAGGAAACCTTCGTTTATTCAATTTCCTTTAGTTTTGCCTGAATGATGAATCAGAAAGTGGCTATTTGTGTTGCCACCCACTTAACTTAACTGACCAACTGTTGGCCAATTGTGGCCTATTTGATGGGATAATCAATTAAATACAATCGCAATAATTACGCAACTCGTCTGCTGTAAGTGTTCTCTGGTGAATTATGCTTAGCTAGAAGTACATTTCTGATTTGTACTTTAGTTTACAGAAGTTATTTAATAATCTGCTCCTTACACTCAGCGAAACATATTAACCGAATTGAATGCAGGGCACCAGGGCAACCCATTGTGGCATGTAATTGATAGCGCACGCGATGTGTCGATGTGTGTGGCTATGTTTCATCAGTGGCAAATCCAAAGACGTCATTCAAAAGTTTACCATGCAAACGAAAGCGACTGTGTGTATGTGTGTGTGTGTGTGTGTGTGTTTATTGTGCTAACGATGCTAGCCTCGATTTGTGGCTGCGATGTCTTTGCTGGTGCTACTCATTTTGCTGCGCTGATGTTTCGTTCATTTGTGCAATCTATTCAACTTGATTTGCTGCAATTTATTTCAAGTGTTGTCGTTTACTTAAATACATTACACATTCGCATACACACACACACACACACACGCACACGCACACATTCAAGGGGCGCGTGTAGAGTGCACCGCAAGCAAAATATACTTAAACGAATTGCATAATTGTGCGCTATTTACGGCAACCCAAGCACCAACATAGCAAAACAGCCTCAAATAATTGCACACTCGCACACACACACACACTCGCACACACACTCACACTCACTCTCGCACTCACACTTCAACACATATACTCATTGGCGCACTGCAATTAACCCTTTGACTCAATAGACGCCTTCAAGCTGCTTGCATAAATATGAATTTCATAAAAAACGAAGAAAATTATGTGTGCCGCAAATAGTTAAGCTTGCAACAGAGGCAGGTGGCATTCTGCAGTCGCTTTCATCTCTCTGCCCTTTTGCCCAAAACATACACCTTTGCTGACAAGCTTTTTGAATGGAATGTCCTTCTGGCAGCGGCGTCACATTTTGGCTTTTATACGTCAAATTAATCCCACTACACTCAAAACAAACAGCGCTTAGAATTTTACAAAATATTTTCAAATTTGAAGAAATAAATCAAAAATATATATATAAAAAAAAGGAAACACTTATTTTGTAAAGAATCTGTTCTTTGATCAATTTTTATATCACGCTCAAATAAAGATTACTTTTTGAATAATAAGGTGATTTTTTCCGAGTGTATATATGAAGAGAATTCATTCATTGAACTTAGCTAATTCCTGCCCCATTTGCCGGGCAAAAAAGCAGAAAAAAAACTAATCATAAAAACATTTATATATATATAGCTATATATTATATATATATATATATATATATATAAATCTAATGGCGGAATATTTGCATAGAAATATGAAGGCAATTCTGCAGATGGAACATGTATGAATAGTTTGCTTAGCAACGTGAGTTATTACACGATATTCGTGATACACTTTGAAAATAATCAGGCAATAAATTATCTTAGTTTAAACTTTAATTTATTAACTTAATATATGTATTTTGCCAACTCGGCAAGAACTGACACCACACTGGCTGAAATAAGTAAGCGAGTAGATTTCATTTTTATCTACTATTAAATCAAAAGAGTATATATATGTGAGAGTGTGTGTGTGTGTGTGTGTGTGTGTGGCAACATTGGCAACACTCTCCAGTGAGCATTACTGTGTGCAGCTAATGGCGCCCATTTATTATATTGACAGCTCGCTTTTTGCCCATGTTTTTTGACTGGCTTCCTTTTGGGGCAGGAAGCGCTTCATTCATTCATTCAGCTGGCGGCTAAAGTGTGCAAATTAGTTGATTTTCATGTTGTTTGATTTGCCAATGAAAAATGAAGTGCGTTTAGTTACCAAATTGCCAAATTTATGATAGCCAATTCGGGCAGCACTATGAGTAGGTAAGGGAATGGCCGGGAATGGGCTTAAACCAACGCGAAGCCTTAATTAAATTAATGGCTCAATCTGATTGTGTGTGCGTGTGTTTGTGTGTGTTAAAATCAATAAGGATACGCACAACACAAGCAATTTGCATGCCAACACCTCAAACCGAGCGAGGGAAGCCAACTGAGTTAAGTGTGTGGTGCCACGCCCCCCGTGGCAAGGCGTATTTTTAAAATGTCTCAATAAAACAAATGCTGTTTATTTCCCCATAATTAATTCAATTACATTTTATTTTTACAGCAACGTGCAAGTGGCGACTGCAACGGAGCTCCTTTGGTGCTGAAACCTTAATTGATAATATTGGATGCATCGCATTGCGTCCTGAAATCCATTAGTGAGTATAAATTATCTCTTGTATGAGTCATTATGAAAACATTGAAATACAAAAATAAACAACCAGCGAAACGTCAACGAACGAGTCACATCATCGATATTCAGAGCAAATCAGGGCCAGGTCGAGTTGAGGTTGGGTCGGGATTCGCGTCTGAAACAAGGAATCCAATTGAATAAAGTAAAAACTGATTACACACTCAATTGCTGGTATAATTTCACTTTCTTTCTCTTTCACTCTCGCTCTCTCTCTCTCTCTCTCTCGCACACACACACTCTTAATGCCATTCTGCTTGTGTGTGTAAGTTTTAATTGAAGCTTTTACATCTGGCTTTGCGGCAAGGATAATAATTAATATATGAAGGCACCAGAGCCCATTGGACACAGCACTGAGCAGCAAATTGCGATGGATCTATGTGTGTTTGTCAGTTGGAACTCGAACTCGTTTCCGACCACATTGATATGCAACATTCAACATGCTACGTCTGCATGTCTCTTACCAAATTTTGTGGCCTAACCGCAAAAGCACATTATGAATGGCCGCTTGTCATTCTTACTTGGATATCTTTGTCTACGGAAGCCCTTTCCATAATTGCGCCTGGTTAGCTCTCCCCGTCAAACACTTTGCAAACCGAATAACCGCAAGCAAATTCAATTCTCTGGCCGACTTTCTGTCCGAATGATCTGGAATTGGGGGCCGGGTTTGGCAGGCTGTACATATTTTTTTTTTCCTCTTTTTGCGGTATTTGCGTGTAGAAGCCACACCATCTCGTCCACCACCACCACCACCACCCTGCTGTGTAATATTATAATTTACGACTTTTTGACAAATTATCGGTATCGCTTGTCCAAATAAAACGCAAAACATAAATTTTGAAAAGGCAATAAGCGCAAATTTCAATAAATTAATCATAGCAAGACGTCGGACGTCGCATTTGGGCTGATGTGGCACAATAAGCGGTTTATTTGGCATTCGTTTTTATTATACCCTGGCTCCAAAAGCAACTTCCAAAGGGTGGATATGCTATAAAGACCACTTCACATCCCAACTGTATTGAAAATATTTAATATCGGAAATATTGGCAAACTCTTAGGTTCCTCGGAAACACTTGAACAATTTGCCAAAAGTCAACTGGTGCAGGGTATCTGCTGTTCGAGCTCTCGCAAGTGGATTCCTCGTACTCTTTGTAATTGGGGTTGTGGGCATACAGCAACAGGCACCCATGTCATCATACCCAATCCCCACCCCCACACCCACCCCCACCCACATGCGGAACAACACGACACACAATTTAAAATGTTCTACAATCAAATGCTTACGCACAGGGTGGGGGGGAGGTGGTTGTTAGGCTGGGAGTGGGTGGGTGAAGCGGATGCTTAGTTATGCTGAGCCTTGTCGAGTCATGTAGCAACAGCTGTTGTAGGCCATGTTTTAATCCTTGTCCGCAGTGGGTGACGCCTGTGGGGCAAAGTGTCCAACCGCAAATTGGCTTTAAAGTGCAACTAGCATATGGCAAACGCAGCGCTTCTGGTCAAAACCTATTACCATTTATTGTGTACTAAAATGTTTTTTATTGTCTTTTTTTTTGAGGCCATAAAAATCTGTAATGGTTTCGTACCAATTAACACTTTTTACAATTATTTGGTGTGCTCCAAATACTCTCTTGAATTGAATTTAGTGTTTCAATAATTTTATTTGACAAAAATTGTATTTTATTTTATATTGAATATATTTATGGAGAGAAGTTTTGTTAAATGCGATTGTATAAATAATTAATTAGAAAAAATTGTTGCTCCACTGTGACAAATTAACCCCTTCTTCGCTCAGTGGAGTGAAGCGGAAACTGTGCAATTAAATTTGTTAGAGGGGAATACTTAATGGTAAATCGCCTTCGGTCCATCCAATTCCCGGAATCAACAAGAATGGGATCTTTGCTGGCAGTTAATTGATGGCTTCTCATCGGACTCAATTTGATTCCCCTTCGAAATGTTTTTTAATATGCAAGACAATGTAATTCACGGCATTTATGAAATTGGCTATGTTTTCCGTTTATTTGGCAACCTGACTAGAATAGTCCTAACAGCTGCGTTTTCTCGACTACAGCATTCTTGCTACATTTTTTTTGCACTTAATGTTACATATTGTTTTTTGCGAGCTGTTCTTTTGAAAACATGCAGTTTTAGATAGTCCAGCCACAGGCATGGCAACTAATCGTGGCGATAGCAACTAAGCAGAAATCCTTTGGCAAAGCTCAAAACTTTCAAATTCAATTTTTATGCAAGTCCATTCGCGTTTCCCATTTACCATTTACCACTTTCCACTTTCCACTACCCAGTGACCGGCTTCCGTTTTGGCAACTAAACGCAAATTGAAGCTACCAGCCAGACAGAACCAAGAACCAAACCAAAACCCAATCATCAGCTAGGTAGAACAAAAAAAAAAAAACAAGCTAACAAAAATACAAAATAAAGTAATTGCTGTTTGGGCAAACCTCATTTCTTGGCGTCGCCATCAGCCTCAGTATCTGCGGCAAAAGTTTAACAAAAACTGCGCCATATATTATGTCAGAGGCGTCAGATAAGCGGCCAGACGCCTTCCATATAGAAGACCCCAAATCTCGACTCGACTCGACTCGACCTGACTCGACTCAACGCTTCGTGCAGGAAGCAAAAAGCGCAGGCGAATGTAAATCTGTTGCAAAATTGGTTTCTTCTGGCAAAGGACGATTACAAGTTGATGAGCCGCCTGACATCGGCAACCAAAAGTGGCTTATAAAATAGAAATACAACGAGATGGAAGGGAGAACAGATAGAGAAATGCCGAAGTTTGAATACTCTAGGAGACCACACATTCAAGTATTTTATTGGTAACTCATAGTTTAAATAAATATTGTTGCAGTAATGTTTTCGCTGAAAGTGCTTATTTGAAATAATTTAATTAGTATAAAAACTTTAAATGAACTCAATGAATGTTATTAATTTGTCCATTTCGTAAAGTATTAACTGAAAATGTGATCATCTCAGTTGAAAGAGTAATAATAATTATTTGCGCATAAGTTATGCCAACTGAGGCCAACTAAAATGGCCAAGATGCCGTCGGGCAGGTAGAATGTAAATCTTGGTCAAGGCAACTGTTGCTGTTGGCAAAGTTTTTAAGTGCTTTCAAAGCTGGCAAATTGTGGTGCTGCAAAATACTTCAAGTGTCTGCTGGCGAGTATTATCGGAAAACTATAAATGCCAGATTCGAGAAGAGCTGGCAATTAATATAGATAGTTAATTAACCACAGCAACACTGCTCTCGAATTCCATATCGAAAGGGTGGCCAGCTGCCTGGCAGTGCTCTTCAGTTCCACCACATGCGATTATATAGATACAACAAGATTTGAAACGAAGTTTTCAATGTACTCAATTGAAATGTATAACAAACTTAACACTGATGATGGCAACCAAGACATAAAAGCATTCATTACTCATGTCCCAAAGTGGAAAGAAAGTATCAAGGCAAATGAGGACCCCGTGGAGGGGAGACCGAAAATAAAAAGAGCAGGGTTAGCAAGCACCAGGAACAGCAACAGCAACAGGAACAGCGTCAAGTAATGGAATAGACCTAGACAAAAGTGGTTGGCTTATGCAACAAAGTGTGTGTGGAACACTCCTCGTCTGTCTCGAGCACTCCACTCCTGTCTCAACTCTCAGCACACTCGACTCTTCTGGCTGTGTCCCAACTGCCTGTAGTTTTTGAGCGCTGCTCGGTTCAAAACAATTAAAACCCTTAAATGTCCCCACATGACAAAGTGTGAACTTAATTTCATTTTTGTAATTTACAAATGCAACAACAACATACAAAATTGCAATAATGACAGCGACAGCAACAGCAACAGCAACAAGCAAAACAACAACCACAATTCCTGACTTGCAAAGGGGCAACACAAAAAAGGAGATAAAAAGAAAGCTTCTAAATGGGCCAGTCAGGAACAACACTAAGAGAGAGGGAGGGGGAGAGCAAGGGAGATAGTGCACCAACTAAATACTAATGAAAATTGTAATGCCACAAGAACTACGCAACAGACGCAGCAAATGGGAAGAGTGGCAACGCCAACCAGCCAACTAGTTGCCGGACCAATTCACAATAACGAGCAAAATGAAGAACTAAATTTTTATGCATGTGCAATGTGTGTGTGTGTGTGTGTGGGACAGTTTATGTGAATGTCTGCGGGTGCACAACACATTTTTCAAAGCTTAATTTCCACAATGAAGTTGCAAGCACTTGGCATAAGTAAAAAGAGGTACACCAAAGAATACTTTTTAAACAAGTGGCCAAAATAAATATAATTATAAATTTAAAAGAATTCACGCTGAAAGTTTTGCTTTCAAAGTTGAAATACTCTTATTCTATAGTTGTAATAATTTAATTTTTAATTATGAATATATATATTATTTTTTTCTGCAAAATTGTCAATATTTGCATTTTTGTGTCATTATTTGTACAATAGTTTTTTTTATATTTCCTTTGTTGCTACTGAATCAAATATGATTATTTAAAATTATAAAAAATGTTTGTTTATGCCGCATAAATTAAATATATGTTTGGATTGGCTTAAATCTATTTGGTAGTAGCTGATGAAAAAAGTATGCTTTGAATATTTTGTTAACAAAATTTAATTTTCATATTTCTTTTCGTTTATTTAAATCATATTTTTATTTTCTCTTAACTGCATCTGAGACGAATTGTCGAATTAGTGCATTCGAGACTCTTAATCAGAGACTGAGTATGGAATTTGACTGTGCCACAAGCAACTGCAGTAATAACAGAGGCGGTGGCAAAAACAACCGTTAGAGCAACAACAGCTTGCTACAAATTACCAAAACACTCGACTTCCGCTTAACAAAACTCTGAGCATTTTCTGTTCTTCTCGTATTTGCCCTTAGAGAGAGAGAGAGAGAGAGTGAGAGAGACGGAGAGGCGAAGTCTCTGAGCGTTTCTCTGTGCGTCTCGCAGCGCATACAAATTGCCAGGAAATGCGAAGCGGTTGGCTGCGGCTGGGTGCGGCGCGGCAGGGCGGCGGGGCAGCGGGGCGTTGTCAGTGGTGACTTGTATTTTGTATGCTGTTTCCACGTAACCTTGCATTACGCATATGCCACGTTTGCCGCGACGGCTGCTGCGGCTTGCGTGCACAAATTAAGTTAGTGCTGCACTTAGATGACTCCGACTCCAACTCTGACTCCGACTCTGCCTCTGACTCTGACTCAAACTGAAACTGTAACTACGACAACGACTTGAACTCCATTCGCTTGCTGTCATTCCGACTAACATTCAGATTTTGCCTTGGGTTGCACACTTGGCTGGCAAGTGGCGCATTTAGACACATCCGCAGGCTCCCAGCCAGTCTGGTTGTCTACCTGTAAATGTGTGTTGTGTGCAGCCTGCACAGGATGTTCATGAAACATTCATTAAGGACATTGTGTATTTCCGCTTTTAGTTTTTATCATGCGTCGTGCAACATTGCACAAAACAGAAGTCGCGAGGCGTGGCAAAAACCGCTACCTGAAAAAGAACCGTTTACAGCAATTGCCACATTCTCCCCCCCCATACATATGTGTGTTGTAAAAAGTCCCGTCCAAAAGGGCGGTCAGTCTGATCAGCAGGACAAAAACCGGTTAAGCTGATGCCACTTTTTGTATGAACACATCTCGCTTGCAAAGCTGCTCGTTAGAAACTCATCGGTCCTTTTTAGTGGGGTTACTGATCCAAGGAGTTTACCACAAGCTTTAACAATGCAAATGCTTTGCATTGAAATGTTTCAAATTGAGCTACACTCTAAATAAATTAAGGAGACCCGCAACATGGCATTGCATTGCGGTCGGAAATGATTGCTCGAGGGGATTAGTCAGCAAAGTCTGTAGGGGAATGCTTCTTTGACTAAAGGGTGAGCAAATATTAATGTCTAAGATCAAATTGTAGAAAATTAATTAAATGAATATATATTAAATGCAAATAAATTATACAAAATTACTCAGTGTTATATTTGGAATGTGTACTTTGAATATGATTTTAAATTATTAATTTCTATGCTTTATTTTTATGAATTAGTAATGTTTTTTTTTCTTATTGTTTTTATCTTCGAGAATATGAAATAATTGTATAATAGAAAAAGAAATTTACCACTAAAACTTCTGGCTTACAAATTGCTAACTTATAAACATTTAAAGTACATTAAAAAAAAACATTAGAATGATGTCCAATTGTGACAAACTTTTGTTGTTTATCCTAATGTGTTGTGAAGAACTTGCAACTTGCAACATTTGTTTTGCCATCCTTTGCCATTCATTATCTCCCTTTTAACAGCAGTTATTTTTGTAAAGTGCAATCAGCCCAAAATGTGCACTTGCAACTTGTTGTTGCAGCTTATATTGCTATTGCAGTTGCAGTTGCAGTTATGGTTACTGTTACTATTACTATTGTCGTTGCTGGTTGTGTGGAGAAAACTTTCAACTTCTTATCGAAATGACGCAGCAGGCGAGCTTATAATGAAGTCCGAGTGGCAGGCCAGGCAAATAATTAGGGCACACATTTGGCTCAAATTTGATGTCAGGAACTGGAACAGTTTTAAGCCTTACCACGCATCGGTGTCCTGCAATTTTTAACCAACAACAGCGAAAGAAAAACCAATAACACTAGACAAAAATCTCAATGCGTTTCAAGGCATAAATTGGGGATATGTCAAATTGATACCAAAGTTGAAAAGGTGAGTTTTTCGACAATAATCATAATTATATTTATAATCACAACTGATGACTTTATGCAACAGAATTGTGGAATTTGCTTATGCTATGACATCTCACAGAAATTTGCTTGACTTTAATAATATGTTTTATGTTTTAAAACCCTTTTCAACTTTTCAACTTTTTACAAAAATAATGCACTCGATTTGTCCCATTTGACCTCTGTAATGGGTGCTGGGTGCACAAAGTGAAAAAAGTTTATCAGAAATTTGAGACTAATCAACTATTCTCACTCAAACACACTCATACACACACACACACACACATATTTAAACTAGAATAAACGTTCAAAGTAAAGTTTGTCCTTTATGTAAAAGCTGGCAGCAACAACAAAAATAACGTTTTTCTGCTATTTTGTATTGTTGTTGCTGACAGCCGTTGCCAGAGCTAAAAGTTGCCAAGTATAAGGCCAAAGTGTCACTACAATAACCACATGAACAACAACAACAACAAAATAAAAATGAAAGCAGATATTTCTTCATAATTTTACAGCCGCAAGTCCATTTGCACATTTTCACATATAAATCAAATTTGTAACTATGTAAATTAAATGTCAACATATATAAAAATAAATAAATTAAGCCATCATCATTTAATTAAAAATTTTAGCTTATTAATTACTCTAAGATAAACTAAAATAATTTTGAAAGAATATATAAATAATTCTCATATATAAAAATAAATAAATTAAGCCAGCATTGTACAGATCGCATCATTTAATTAATAATTTTAGCTTATTAATTACTCTAAGATAAAGTAAAATAATTTTTAAAGAAAATATAAATAATTCTCATACATAAAAATAAATAAATTAAGCCATCATCATTTAATTAATAATTTCAGCTTATTAATTACTCTAAGATAAAGTAAAATAATTTGAAAGAAAATATAAATAATTCTCATATATAAAAATAAATAAATTAAGCCGTCATCATTTAATTCATAATTTTAGCTTATTAATTACTCTAAGATAAACTAAAATAATTTTGAAAGAAAATATAAATAATTCTCATATATAAAAATAAATAAATTAAGCCAGCATTGTACAGATCGCATCATTTAATTAATAATTTTAGCTTATTAATTACTCTAAGATAAAGTAAAATTATTTTGAAAGAAAATATAAATAATTCTCATATATAAAAATAAATAAATTAAGCCAGCATTGTACAGATCGCATCATTTAATTAATAATTTTAGCTTATTAATTACTCTAAGATAAACTAAAATAATTTTGAAAGAATATATAAATAATTCTCATATATAAAAATAAATAAATTAAGCCATCATCATTTAATTAATAATTTTAGCTTATTAATTACTCTAAGATAAACTAAAATAATTTTGAAGGAAAATATAAATAATTCTCATATATAAAAATAAATAAATTAAGCCAGCATTGTACAGATCGCATCATTTAATTAATAATTTTAGATTATTATTTACTCTAAGATAAACTAAAATAATTTTGAAAGAATATATAAATAATTCTCATATATAAAAATAAATAAATTAAGCCATCATCATTTAATTCATAATTTTAGCTTATTAATTACTTTAAGATAAACTAAAATAATTTTGAAAGAATATATAAATAATTCTCATATATAAAAATAAATAAATTAAGCCAGCATTGTACAGATCGCATCATTTAATTAATAATTTTAGCCTATTAATTACTCTAAGATAAACTAAAATAATTTTGAAAGAAAATATAAATAATTCTCATATATAAAAATAAATAAATTAAGCCAGCATTGTACAGATCGCATCATTTAATTAATAATTTTGGCTTATTAATTACTCTGAGATAAACTAAAATAATTTTTAAAGAAAATATAAATAATTCTCATATATAAAAATAAATAAATTAAGCCAGCATTGTACAGATCGCATCATTTAATTCATAATTTTAGCTTATTAATTACTTTAAGATAAACTAAAATAATTTTGAAAGAATATATAAATAATTCTCATATATAAAAATAAATAAATTAAGCCAGCATTGTACAGATCGCATCATTTAATTAATAATTTTAGCCTATTAATTACTCTAAGATAAACTAAAATAATTTTGAAAGAAAATATAAATTATTCTCATATATAAAAATAAATAAATTAAGCCAGCATTGTACAGATCGCATCATTTAATTAATAATTTTAGCTTATTAATTACTCTAAGATAAACTAAAATAATTTTGAAAGAAAATATAAATAATTCTCATATATAAAAATAAATAAATTAAGCCATCATTGTACAGATCGCATCATTTAATTAATAATTTTAGCTTATTAATTACTCTAAGATAAACTAAAATAATTTTTAAAGAAAATATAAATAATTCTCATATATAAAAATAAATAAATTAAGCCAGCATTGATCGCATCATTTAATTAATAATTTTAGCCTATTAATTACTCTAAGATAAACTAAAATAATTTTGAAAGAAAATATAAATTATTCTCATATATAAAAATAAATAAATTAAGCCATCATTGTACAGATCGCATCATTTAATTAATAATTTTAGCTTATTAATTACTCTAAGATAAACTAAAATTATTTTTAAAGAAAATATAAATAATTCTCATGCATTGGGACTTAATTTGAGAGTCCAACTTTAATTTTAGCCACATCAACTGAATAGAGAAATTGCAGCCACATTTGAAATAATTTCATTGTGCAAATACTTTTGACGCCTTTTGTCGTGCACTTATTTATTATTTGGCTAATTCGCGCGTTGCCAAAGTGGCTTTCAAACAATAACAATAAAAAACAAAGGACAAAACACAAAAAAGACGACAGAGAGAGAGAGAGAGGGAGAAAAAAGCGAGACTAAACTTTCGCTGGGAAAGTCTTCTTTTGCGTGGCTCTTCAATTCTATTTCACGTTTGCACAAACTTTAAACAATGCAGACAATGCGATAGATATATGCAGAGGGTGGTGGGTGGTGCAGTTGGTGGTGCAGTTTGTGGAGTGGGTGACTTTGGCAGCGCCTAGAAAAGTTTTGAAGCAGCTTCCACTTGCAGTTGCAAAACAAGTAGCCAGCCAGCCAGCCAGCCACCACTGCCGCCAACTTGCAACTAATTTGTCTTTGCTCCTCCATTTTGGGGCGTGGTATGGATGGGGCTGCAACTTTTGAGTTGCCCACTGCCAACAACAAGAACCACAACTAAGCGCGCAGCTCCAGTTTCAGTTGCAACTTGGACAGTACCGTCGGCGCCACCCCCCCGACCAATTCTCAAAAGCGAGCAGTCTGTGAACAGTGTGCAGTGGCAGTGGCAGTGGCAGTGTGCAGTGGCAGTGTGCATGGTGCAGCTTTGAGGCTCGTGTGTCACTTTGGCTTTTGTTTACAGCTGATTGTATTTAGCTTTTGTTTGGCCATTGCGAAAGTTGTCTCGTCGTTGTTGTGGTCTAATGAATTGAAAGTTAAGCCATGTCAGCCAAGCAAGCACTCCACACTCCCCTCACACCCCTATCACTCCACACACTTCCTTAAATGGCCGCAACGACTTGATGCCACTATTCATGTCATCAATTTAGTTTTGTTATTGCATTAATGGGTGCATCACCCTACAAATACACAAGTCCCCTTCCTCTTCCCATTCCCCCCACCAATTAAATGGAAAATAAATTTAAAAATGTTAAATTGAGCAAACTCAGTTTGCCTCTTTTGAATTCAATTTGCAGCATCTTTTGTGGCTGCTTTTTTTTTATCACTTTCAATTGCCACCCAGTTGCGCACACAAAATGAGGCAAGTCTGTTGAAAGAGAGATTGGCGTTTATAAATATTTCACAAAAATATATCATTTTTGAAAATGAAGTGAAAATGTATCAGTTCTGTATTTGAGTTAAATTCAATCAAAAGTTTTAACAATCAAAAAGATTAAATAAGCTAATCAAGCGAAAATCCGTTGAGAAAAACATTTTCGATTTTCAACTATTTTCTATGAAAAGTCATTGAAAACTGCCCGTTTTCTGGTGGAAAAATGAGAACTTTGAGCAACATTTCAAAAACAATACGTTTTTTGCATTTATTTGAGAAAATTAGTGAATTGCGTTGAATCGGAATATATAAAAAAAAAAACTTCGCTTTCATCTTGAGCCGTTTTTTTTTTTTCAACTCGGTCAAGTTTGGTTTTGACCTTGTCTCTGGGGGAGTCAGTGCCAATGCTCATTGGCAATTCGACTTTGTGGCTGAGCTTACAATAAATTACCCAATTTGCACCACTCGCCAATTAGCAAATGTGCTAATTCTCGTATCGACTTGTATCTTTGGGCGAGCCACCAAATCCAGCCAACGAGCCAATCAGCCAGCCATCAACCACCAAATCCCACAAACCCTTCCCTGTTGAACGACGTCAACAATATCTAAACGGCACTGGGAGTTGCCCGGCGTGGAGCGTATGCTCCCCATTCAAGCCGTAGGTTGGCACTAGTCACCCGTCTTCGCCCGGCAACCGGCAACCGGTAGCCCCCTGCCCCAGGCACTTCACATAAATTGAAACTGTGCCCAGCTACCGTCAACAGCAACATCATCATGAGAATGGACCCGAGGCTCATCGATAACTGGATTTGCAGAAAACAAATCGGCAGCACACTTGAACACGCTACGCACCACGCACCACACTCCACGCTGCACGTTCCACGCTCTCCAGCTCAATTTAGGGGCGGAAGCTGATGTGGTGAGGAAGGTGGGGGGGCTAACTTATGACGCCGGCGCGTGTGTTTTTCGGCAACTTCATTATCGATTCCTGATCCATTGGATTAGAGCAGACAATGGCAACAAGGGGCTGCCTGCCCCACCAACATGCCCCAGCTGCCACTTGGCCAACTTCCGTTGCGGCGCACAAATTTGTCCACAAATTAACACAAAGCGCAACAACACTAACAACAACAACAACAGAAGCTGTAGTCCCACTTGCAGCACCTAAATTGTACCAGTTACCAGTTTGAGTCAGGCTCCTGGTCTCTGGTTCCTGGCTCCTGGCTCCTGGCTCCAGGCTCCTGATTTCTGTTCGGTTCAGTTGTAGTCTGGCTATTTTGTACGTAGTACGCACATTTACTAGTTACATTTATCGCCGGATTTCCACTGTCATGCCGAAATGTGGACACACACACACACACACACACATGCTTGTGGGTAGTATGTAAAGGGAGGGGAGCGGAGGGAGACTCGTTTTGTCTCGTATGTTGAATAGAAATAAATTTGCGACTTAAGTCCTTGCGCGCATTAATTCGGCCTAATGTCGTGTATTCGCATCCGCAACCGCCGACCCCTCTTAGCTCTCAACGACCCTAAACTGTTCTCGGACTAACATTTTATTTATGACCAACTAACACACATTTATACACACACACACAGAGAGAGAGGGAAAGAGGGAGCCAGAGAGCGGTCAGCAGGTCCTTTGTCGCTTAGGCGTTTTCCTCTGACCGCAGTCGTTGGCATAAGCCAGCGATACACAAACATTCGAATCTCTTTCTGTGTATGTGTGTGTACGTGTGTGTGTGTGTGCTGGTCAACAAAGCCGATTTGGGTGTGTGTGTGTGTGTGTGTGTGTGTGTCGGACCATTCGAATGCGTGGCGTGCGCGCGTTGTGGCTATTAAATTATTTGTAAACAATTTTTGATATCTGATTTTATGCACACCCACACACACACACACACTCGCACACACATACACACTGACTTGTACAGATTTACGCTCATATATACCCACAGGCTGTCTAAGACTAAGCGTGCGAGAATTAAAGAGTGAGAAAGAGGAAATTCTGCTTTTTTGTGCTGTCATAACTCGATTTGAACATTTTGCGAGTCGTTGCGCAAAACTGTTGGGCACAACTGCACACACAACACACACACACACACACACGCACACGTATATGCATATTTTTATGGTAATTCAAAGTCGTTTTGGCCTGGACAAACGCAAAAGGAGCAAGAGAAACAGCCAAAAACAACCGAGTTGGCATTTTTATATTGTTCTTATGGCCCAGCCAAGGGGCAGGCTGATAGAGAGAGAGAGAGAGATGGAGTAAGGGAGGAGTGCGGGTTGATGTGTGCTTTTCCTGGAAATTGCTTGCCAAACGGCATAAGTAGATAATAGCTCATAGCTGAGCTCACCCAACTCACTCCGTGCACAGTCCCAGTGTGAGAAATGGACCGACCGAGCGCCTCATCAAAGAACTACAAAAATACTTTTGGGGTTAATCAAATGTTGTGGAAATAAAGCACACAACATAAATTAATATGTACATTAATATCGGTAAATTAATGCATTTTAATGTGTCCAATATATAGACTGATATATAGCGATTATCATGGATAATTGGTACCTGATGTTGGAGCTGTTTTTTTTTTTTTTCTCAGAGAATGAATGTAAGATTAATGTTTGTTGTATTCAAATGAGTCACAAATTTCCACTTTTCAAAAAAAACAAATCGAATTTATCCTGGTTTGACCTCTATATTAAAATTGCGCTTCCATTTTGATAGTCGTGTCACACTGAAATTCATTAAACTCTCAGCAATTCCGATGCTTAATCCAACTTGCAATTATTTCGCAAATTCCAGCTAGAGCCGCACAAACTAATTCAAATGATATGCGGACAAATCCCTTAGGCCAGCACGAGTGAGCCACTTTGCTCCGCTTGTCGCGGGGCACAAATCGAACACATCTGCGGCAATTGGGAAGTGGCAAGTGGCAAGTGGGCTGTGGTAGAACTGGTAGGGGCAGAACGGACGGCAGCCCTAAATATATATATGGCTGATATGCAAAATCTGCATATATTATGTGTGTGGCAAGGGAAGTCACGTGGCAGCTGCCACGTAAAGCCCATAAGCTTGCCAATCACATGTGCAATCAAATTTCAGAGAGCCAAATGAGCCAGACGCCCTGACAGGTTGGCAGGAGCCACCGCTTAAGGGTGGCCACATTAGCGATAGCCCTGCAATGCAATCCTCCTCTTGCTGCTGGCCAGTTGCAGTTGCTGGTAGCCAGGCCCATTCATGTGGCTACAGCACGAAATAGCATAATATTGACTACGAAAACTATTATACTGTCAATCGTGCAGCAATGCTGCAACACCAACAGCAACACCAACATCAACAAATATGGCAACAGATATTGCACTCTGCACTTTATCTATTCCACTTTAACTTTCAGTTAAGAGTTCGCCTCAATTCAGTTTAGTTTGGCTTAGCTCAATTTCCACTTGGCTGCACTCATTTCACTTCAGACTTCGATGAGCATTTGTGCATTTAATATGAGATTCGAAATATGCGTTGGCTTTCTTTTATTAAAATAAGTAGCAACATTAAATGAGAGACTCTTAAACTTAATAAAAAAAAAAAAAAAAAAAATAAACAAATGTAATTTTGGGTATTTATTAACCTGATAGATAAGAATTTTGATACACTAATCGAGCAACATTATATGGCAGAACACCTGTGCCTCTTCGAGACATGCAACTAACATTAAAGGAAGCAATAAGCAGTGGGTAGGCAGGGGGGAGCTGAATGAGTAGCAGCCCCCGTAGGCGTTAACAGAAATACAAAAAAAAAAAAAACCCCGTCGAACGGAGAAAAAAAAACGTGTTGTGTACTCAAAAAAGTGATTGCTTTACTTTGACAGGGCTTCCAAAGCCACGCCCAACGCCTTAACTTGATTTTGCTCTCCGCTTCGCTGCTAATATTTGCTCGTCACTGTTGCTGCTGCTGTTGTTGTTGTTGTTATTGGTTTTGGTGCAACCATTTCGCATTTTTTCAATGGTGGTTCGGCAGCGTCACGTGCCCACTTAAACATCAGCATCATCATGGTATTCAGGCCAGTGAAGCGCAGCAATGTCCAGACTCAATCTCTGAGCGGGAGCCAAGAGCTTCAGTTGCAATGCAAAGCAGCTGGTGGGATTTTGAGTGGGGGGTGGGGGGATGGGGTAGGGGCAGACCAACATATATCACAGTCAGTTTAGAATCAATAAAATATAACTTTACGTGCTGATGGTCTGATGGTGCGCCCGAGGCAAATAGCAGCGCCGTCTCACGGCGGCCTCCAAATCCAGAGTTTAGCAGCTGCCAGCTGCGAAATGTATTCATAAACATCGCAGGCGACATGAGAGCTAAAATCCCGGAACCAACAAGCGACTGGCAGCAGCACATGCATCCATCCATCTGTCTGTAAATGTGTGTGTGTGTGTGCGTGTGTGTGTGTGTGAGAGTCGTTTTGTATGTGCTTAGGGATTTCCGCTTGAATGCGAATTTGATATGCGCAATAAAATATTAAATAAAGAAAAAGAAAAGCTCACCAAAGAAAACATATCCCCATGCAGGACCGAAGTCTACCTGCTGAAATCAAAATCTCATTTCTTAGAAATATATCGAGAGATAGAACCCATGGGAACTATGTATATGATATAGTAGAGGGCCTGGTGTCACCTCTCGAAGAAATAGTTGCCATATGGCTGCACATATAGGATACATTTACAGCCTCCAGCAACAAACAAACAAATAACATATTCTCGAAACTTTTATCAACGTTTATGACAGAATTATTATACCATTTGGAAAAGGCAAAAGCATCGTCAAAATTGTTTTTAAAGCCCGTAACTCAACCGACGACTCCTCCCAGGCAGTTCAGACGGACGAGCGGACAGACAGACAGACAGACAGACAGTCAGACAGTCAGTCAGTTGGTCGGTAGTTCAAGCCAACACACACACACACACACATGATTTGTGTGTCTGAGAGGCAAAACCAAAACCAAACACGTTTTCCGGCACATTTCGAGTACTTCACACGCGCCTCGCATGCAAAATGAACTCTTTAAATGTGATTTAATGCGTTTCGAATGGGAGTGTTTCTATTTTCCTTTTTGTATATCCTGGCAGAGCGTATCCTTATTGATCAGCATCATAGCTGCGTCAGGTGGAAGCTGCAATTACACATATAGTAGTGTATCGGTCCCATCGATTCCTCTGAAATTATTAACCATACTTAATTAATTCGCACAATTTAACACTTAAATCAATTGAAATAGACAAAATACAATACAAAAATTTAGCTAACAGCCAAATTAGAAATAGGATTCATAAAAACAATTATTTGTTTGAATGTAAATTTAACGATATTATTATTAAATTGGGGTCTTGTGCACCCCCTTCTCAGCTTATAGATCCTCCATCCCCAGTTCCTGAACGAATGTCAGAATCTTTGATGGGTCGGAGCTTCTTTGTCATTGACATTCATAACACGCATCCCTAGGATGCTGCATCCTTTCCTGGCTAGGGCGAAACATTCTGTTAGGATGTGAGTTGAGGACTCCTCCGCGACGACACAAAACCTACACTGAATCTTACTATAGATACCCATTTTGGACAGTTGGCTTTTTAGTCTACAATGTCCTGTCAGTAGACCGACAAATATCCTTAGTCTTTTCCTACCCATGGATATTACTTGCTTAAATCGTTTATGATAATAGCCGCCCAAAAGATGATGGCCTGTCGGAGTCCTGTTGTTTCTTCCCAGCTCCGTAGTCTCCTATGCCCTACAACGGGTCTGGTCTTATTAGGGGCCTCTCTGCACCCATTCTCTGCTTATCCAGAGAGGCACTTGACGTTGACATTGTTGACATTCAACTAGTTTAAAAATCGGGCACTAGTCAACACTTTTTGAATAGATCGATTTGATTTCTGTGATGCGACCGACCCCTTAATAACCCCACTTCCCCACCCTCCAACACCACTGCCACTCTCATTTGCGAATCGATTTGCAGTCCCCTGTCCTCTCTGTGTAATAAGAACAGCGAATGTGCCTGCAGAAAAAAATGGGAAAAGAGAATTGCTGAAGGAGAATGAGGGGTAGGCTGAAATCGCTCAAAAGTTTCCACAAATTTGCCACAAATTTGCAACTTTTGCATAAAGTTTGACTGAAATTATAACGAAAACTGTTGAAAAGTGAAAAGCGCAAAGTACTTGGCCAAACTTGCCAGATTGTGTGACAAATGCGGCACAAACAAATACCTCGAAAGCGACTCCCAGCAGCAGCAGCAATAACACTCCATTTGCGGGGCGGCGGTGTGAAAACATAGCAAACCTGATCTGCGATATACATGTCCAAATAGTCAGCAGTAAAGACTAAACTACTCGGACAATATATGTGGATCCTTCGGCTTACAGGGAAGAAAACACGTTTTTACAATCTCAAAGGGAGATCGCTGCGATTAATTTTTAATATATATTCGCTCAGTAAATTGGAAAATTCTGATCTACTATTACTTAAGTATTGAACAAACAATTTTAATTAATTTGCAACCTTAAATTACGTGTGTCCATTTCGATTTAAGAACTCACTTTTAATCCCAGAAATTATGCATATGCTAATTGGAGGCGCTCGTTGCCAGAGAGCAAAAACCGGTTACAAAAAATACACAAAAAAAATGACAACAAAAAAATGAAATTATGTTTGCTCGCAAAAAATTGTGTGAAACTTTCCCTGAAAGCCCCAATGGTGCCCCAGCCCTGCCCCAGCCCTGCCCCAACACAGGCCAATGCCCAAGCCCCAACCAATGCCCATGGCCATGCTCCGCTAAAGACCCAGCGCCTGTGATATGGCTAATGTCGTTGTTGTGGGCAAAATTCAATTTACTGCCTGAGTCCATAAACACACGCGCATAACAACCGCACCAACAGCATCAGCAACAGCAACAGCAACAACAGCAACAACAACAGCAACAACAACAAGAGGCAGGCGACAATCAAAACTCAGTTGGAGTATGCGAGCTGCGTGTGTTGGCAGCTCTGTGAAGCATATAATCGACAATACATACACACACACACGCACACACACGCACATATATGGAGGCACGTATAAAAGACACTCACACGTAGAAGCAGGCCACATTGCGTATACGCAACCAGCACAAAGCGAGAGGCGAACGCGCAAACCGCTTAAAGCCAACAAAAATTGCCAGCGACAACATCATAAACTCAATATGTATTCAATCCATTTGACTTTTGCCCGCCATTGTTGATGTGCTTGCCACATGAGTGGGCATGGCAATGGCAATGGCAACCAGCAACCAGCAACCAGTATCCAGCAAACGACAAAACTTGCCCCAAAATATATTTATTTTTTTTTCTTCTTTTTTTAACCAACTCGCTCGCATAGATTTTCAGACACTGATTGTGTTGTGTCTGACCGACAGATGCGTGTGTGTGTGTGTGTGTGTGTGCGTGCTCTATTGTGTATATATTTCTATGTGTGTGTGTGTGTGTGTAAGTATGGGCTCATGTAGCGCATTTGATATAGGCATTGGCATGACCAATAACCAACACGACTGTCAATAGATCAGCTAACCCGACAATCAAGGGATTTACTCCCTGACTGACTGCCAGACTGACTGACTGAGACTTGAATGCCTCGTTAAGCACGCTGCATGGTGGTTGCTGCAGTTGTCATCTGATGCAACAAACGCAGCTTTGCATTTTGTGCAACGTTTTAGTTGACACTCGTTGCATTTGTAATAGGCGCTAAGTCAACGATTGAGTGTTGTTAGCTCTGCTGTTGTTGCAACATTTGCAACATGCAACATGCAATATGTGCAATATTCATGAGTTGAATAATTAATATTGTATCCTTTAATTGCAACGATTACAATTATGTAGGGCAACCAATCAGAATATACATCGAAATGCATTTCAAACTCATTTCCTTGAGTGCAATTCGATGTTCAAAAGCGATTAATAAAATGTTTCGCATAATAATTAATTCATTTAATCGCTTGTTTAAATTCGAGTTCATTTAACGCATTAACACACAATACGTGCAAAATAATTCTTACATTTTTATTTTTCGTACTTTATTTTTTTTTAACAGATTAAACGTTTAAAAATTGCATATATTTTTTTCAGCTTTATTAAGGTAGCCCTAAAACTGAGAGATTAGCAGACAGACGGACAGATGAATGATTATCGACTTGACTAATGATGCTGATCAATAATATATATACATTTAAATTTAAAAATGCAATATACTCTATACTCTCCCACATAACCTAAAAACCTGCGAAGTATTTTAAAATTTATGGAATTATATTAATAGTCAAAGAAAAATCAGCAGACACAAAAACTGAGCAATTCGGCAGCCAACTGGCAGCTGCACATAAAGTATATATATATATATATTTTATATATATATATATATTATTTTAATATTTATTATTTTAATATTTATTTCATGAGTACGCCTGGCAAATGGCAGCAGTTTTGGGTTTTGGTTTCGATCAGCTTTTTGGCAGTTCAAGAATTTCTCTAGTGCCGAGCTTGCCCTTATTGTGACACTTACATTCATTGAAACTTCTCTCTACTGTCTCCTTTTCTCTCTCCCACTTTATCTCTCTCTCTCTCTCTCTCTGTGTGGATGTGTTTTCTTTTGTTGCACTGTGCCTTCTGTCGTGGCTGAGTGCCTCTTTAGCGTGGCTCAAGTGGTCTGGGTGTGGATGTGAAGTGTGAAGTGTGGGGTGTGGGGTGTGGGGTTCTGGGTGCTGGGTTGGTGACAGGACCAAGCACATATATGTGAATTCGCCTCATTCGCAGACAACGCGCCCATCGCTGAGAGACTGCTCAAATCTGACGGGCGTCGTCCTCGTTCTCGACCTCGTTCTCGTCCTCGTGCTCGATTTCGATGTCATTTCCAATACTCATTGCCGGAGTTCTTTGCCATTGATTTGTGTTGCCTCTCAACGGTATGCCAGTACCCAGTCCAACCAAGCATAGCACCAATACCAATACCGTGAGACTCCAACCAGTACCGGCAACAGACTCCAATACCATCGACAGATATGGCCCCAAACCGCTTGGCACATTTCGCTTGATTGCCCATTTCGGGCAGCTCGAAACGTTTTGTGAGGCAAGTGCCTCACCCCTGCCAGCCTACAGGCAGCGCATTAAAAAGCTGATACATACACACACACACACACACACATACACACACACACACACACACACACATGCTGGCAAACTAATGACATACACTGAGAAAACAACATTTGCAACCAGTCTTAAAAACCAATCTTAAATTAGTTTTTACTTGAGTTTTGAGCTATAGATTTACAGTTATATTATTATACAATATCTGTGCTCAGGTATCAGAATTAGGTATCTAATTAACATTTAAGTGAAGCTGAAAATGCCAGTTTATTAATCATATAAATTTGTTGAAAATCTCCTTTTTCTTTTGTTTGTTTTTTGAAATTTTTATTTAACAATTTACATAATACCCGTTGTGTTTTTCAAGTGTATAAGCGGGTATAGTTGTCTGCATGTATGTACGTATGTATGTATGTATATACCAACAAACATTTGCACAAGCAAATATTTTTAAAGTCAATATCGAGGAGAGAACGAGGCAATCAGGCGAAACTGCTTTAGCTCTGGCCACGCCCTTGTCTCTGCCACAGCGCCAACATGCCCCCGTTGCAGATTATCATTATCGGCAAAGAAGTCATCATCATCATAGAGTGTTTTGTTGGGTTCAGACAGAAGGTAGGAGGGTGGGTGGGGGGGGGGGAGGTTAGTGGGGTGGTTCTCGCATAAAACAGCGCAAAAAGTTCGCTTCCTTGACGACTTTGGGCTCAACTTCAACTTCAACTTCAGTTTCAGTTTCAACTTTGCACCGACGCTAATAAAAACATTAACGTTTACCCTCGCCCACATATGACAGGTGATTGAGAGAGGGGGTGCAGCGGCTGCGACTGTGGCTGCGACTGCGACTGTGGCTGTGGCTAGAGCTGTTGCTGAGTGGTGGGTGAGGAGGCTCGGAAAACACAAGTTTACTCATAAATAAATATTTCTTTGGCTAACATTTTAAGCAGATTGTGAACAATGCGGATGATGCTGCTGGCGTCTTAAAGCAGTCAGACCCCCCCCCCCCCCCCAAACCCCCGGACACCGCGTGCCAATTTGTTAATAGTAGCAGTAGAAAACTTAGCTGTTGTAATTTGAAACTGTTTACACTCGCCGAAAGGGTCGGGTATCGGGTGGTGGGTGGTCGGGTGGGTTGGTTGGTTGCCTAAGCGCTTGCCTGGGCAATCGCTTGTCCAATTGTGTAACTTTCAAGAATTCGCAAGATAACAAGTGGTAATGCCAAGCAAAAGTTTCTGTCCCGGCGCATGGAACAATGCCGTTTAAGTTTTCCGAGAGGCTATTCCCTGTGCCGCACCTCCGTCTCCACCTTAACTGCTTTAGACACAGTGGTGTTGGATAGCTTCTGACCATGCTGAGTTGGTCGGGGCCATGGCTGATTGCCTGATTGACTGGCCAATGGGCCGCGACCCACTTAATTGTGCAGTGCTCGTAAAACTATTGGCCACACTTTGAGATGTGTCAGATACTATCAGACACTGCAGCAAATTGATGTACGTCGCCATGGGTTCTCCGCTTGTCCATGTTTACTCTGGGTTGCAACTTGGCCAACTTGGCTGGCTCTGCAAATAAGTCATTAAATTAATGACAAACAAGCACTTTAAAGTGTTGCTGAAGCTGAAATTAATGCATACCTAATTAACGCAGCTTAATTTAAAATTCTAAATTAAATTGAATTTATCTGCTATCGAGTTTTTGAAGACTTTCCGCTAACGATTTCAGTCAGAGGCATATCCAAAGGTCTCTGGCAGTTCGACGCTAATAAATTTCCAGCCATATCTTACTCAAATTCCCTCTGCATCCTCCTTTCCCCGACCACCTTCTCTGTCTTTTGCAGTTATTTTTTTTTGTATTTTTTTTTCATCACATGCCACGGCATGTTGCATGCCTCGGTGAGCAATAAGTTCGACAAACTCATTTCATTAGCTCAGCGGTACATAAAAATCGAGCTAATGCGCTGCTGCTGCCTATATCCGCTGCTTCCTACCCTCCGCCCAGCACTGCCTGCTCGACAGCCCTGTTGCAATATTGCTGCTGCTATTGCAGATGCTTCGTCATTTATGGGAAAGCACTTTTTAAAGGATTGGCAGTAACAGCAACACACACGCAGACAGAATGCTGCAGGCAGCATCTGTTTAGACTTGGGTTCACACCGAGTCGGAGGCTGAGAGTGAGAGCGGAGATTGGAGTTGGCGCCCAGACCCAATCGGCGTTCCAGGAGCATGTCAAGGGCCTGGTGGTATTTATTACCAGCTGGTAGCCTCAATGCTCGCCTCACTCTAAAGCCATCAATTTTTTATTAGATTATATAAAATTTACCAACGACTTATCTATTCTCATGACCGCGACTGTCGCCAGCTCAGGCTGCAGCCATGCTCCCCCTCCCCGCCACACCATCTTCTAAATCAGATTGTCCTGTCTATTGAATTGGCGCAAGAAGACAAGGACAACGTATGCAACAGGATGTGCTGGGTGCATTTAATACAACTTACAGATTTCCCGGAACGGAAAAGATAATTTCCAATTTTAAGTTAATAATTAAATAATTGGGTATTTTTTTTTAGTCGGAATAGTCTCAATTCATTTATACGCATAATTTGTTAAATGAAGTTCAAACATGAATTAGTTAACAAGAGTTCGGTTTCAGAAAAATACATTTTACGATTATTAATTATTTAAAAATATCAAAATATAAAAATCTACTTTTAGCTTAAAACTGCATTAATAAATCTATTCAAGTCAAGTAATGCCAATCCCCATATTAAAAGAACTGATTGGAAATATATGGCTAATACTAACTGAAAATGCAATTAACTTTAATTTAAACGACAATAAACAATTAGTTAGCAGATTTACTAAACCTACTAAAATTTCAATCGACCCAAATAACTCCATAATTCAAGAGGGAATTTCCTTAAATTTCTTTAGAATTTCGAGAAGCTAATTCTGAGTCGTCGATGAATATATAAAATTGGTATTTGCAGTGGATTGATTTGCTGTTGGCCAACGAGTTCTAAGTGATTTCACATTCATTGCATGTTTAAATTAAATTCAACTAATTTCATTGAAAGCCAGGCTTAATTGGACGCGAATTAAAACAGTTTTGTTGATTTCATTTATTTACTCACAGCTGTAATATGTGAGAGAAGGGGGGGGGGGGGGGGGTTGCTGTTTTTACTGTTATCGCATTAAATAGTGTAAATGACAATATCGGTTGTGTATAATAAAATACAAAATGCCATTAATCGCATTTCCCAAGTGGCAGCTACTCTCCTGTCCTCGGCTGCCTTCTCCCTCGGCTCATTTGCACTTGTCATTTAACTGAGCTGTGTCTGCGCATCGATCGGCAACAGCACCGCCCCCCCCCCCCTTCCCTCTCCGTGCATTATCCGCCATTTCCAAAATGTAATTCTTACTTTTACTTTGCTCGTCTTGCTGTTGTTGTGCTTTCGTTTCAAGACACGCCCATTGGACACACGGGGCACCTGGGCTTTAGTCAGTGGTAAAGCAGCTCCGGCATCTCCGGCATCTCCTGCATCTCCGGCATCTCCTGCAGCTTCAGTAAGCACCTGTCGTTTTACTTACATCGGCAGCTGCAATGAAAATGCATTAAAATGCATCTGCAATTGGTTTTGTAGTTGCCGCGAGTTCCACGCCCACGCCCACGAGAACGCCCACTCGCAGACCTCAACTGAATGCAAGACGAATGTGCAACGCTGTTGCCACCGCTGCTGCTGTGGCATTCATCAACGTTATCCTGTCTCGTTATCCTCGTGCCTTACATGCACTTCGAGCGTCTCGACGGAAAATCCACTTGGCATTTTGCTCGCTCGATTCTCAATGCACTCCACACATTATTGTTGTGCTCGATTCCCCATTCCTTTTAGATGAAAATAAAAACACCCGAATGGAAATTATTTAATTGATTTCAATCAATTTTGTTTTCTGTTTAACATTCACAGGTTTTTCCAGACCATCGCCACTCAACTCAACTAGGTGGAATCGACTCTGCTGGGTAAGTGAAACATTTCTTGAAATTTCGCGGATTTAATATGGGTTTTAACTAGAAGTGGATCGATACGTATATGTATATGCATATAGCGTATGTGTAATATTGTGGTAAGCGTATTTGATCATGTGTAAAGCAGTTCACTGTTCTGCATAAGAGCATCTTCAAGAACTGCCTTCAGGCCACGAATTTTACTTCGAGTTTGGGTAAATCGAGACGAGTCTTCATTCATTAATTTAATGCGCATCTTTTTGCATTCGATTTTGGCATCAGTTGCGTGTACGGTAAAATAAGTATATATATATATGAGTGTGTGTGTGTGTGGGTGTGTGTGTGTGCTCTTATGTAATCAAAAACCACCTCTGGTGCTGCCATGACAATCTGTAAGCAGTCGTAGCAGTTGTCCTGCTTCCCCCGCATATAAGCTTTCTACTTAATGGCAAAGACATTAGTTCTGCTACTCTTTCTCCCTCTCTCTATCTGTCTCTCTCTCTCACACACACACACTCTTTCTTAATGCGTTGCGCTGTCGTTAAATGTGGTGGCCGATGAAATTGGCACTAAATGTTATTGAAATTGTATATCGTATTTTCTGCGAATTGTCAGGTCTTGTCGACAGCCACTTATCAGTTCGGCTGTTCCCTAACTAATGAGAGTATGTATGTGTGTGTGTGTGTGTGTGTGTGTGTGTGTGGGTGACACTTCTACCATAATCAAGAGCAATAACTAGGGACCAACAGCTGAGATAGATGAGCGACATCTCTTTAATAATCTCAAATTGATTTGTCGCCAAACGTCAAATCCGTCCATCATTGAGAATAGAGAGAAGGAGCAGGTTAAACCGCCGGAGGAGCAGCAGCAGAAGGATGGCAATCATACCAATCGACTGACTGGGCAAATGGGACTTTGTTGTGGGTGACATGGTTATTCGTTCTTTGACTTATTGCCCGCAACTAATTCCTAATTATAATTTCAATTAAATATTTATTTTAATTAAAAAGCAGTTTCTCCTATTCGCCATCGCTCCAACTGTTCACGGGCTAACCAGCCATTCGGATCCCCACCAGCAGTACACGTCTCACCGTACACCGTTCACCGTTCACCATTCACCGTTCACCATTCACCGTTCACCATCCACTATTCCTCATCCTTGAATATCCATAGTGAATTCAGTCAGCCCACTTAGTTTGCCTGGTTCATTAAATTTCATGAATCGCCCGCAGCATTCTCCCATATCCTGTGCATGTTGTTGATGGTTTTACACACACACACACACACACATACACATTGAGGTGGACAGGAGGGTGATTGGTAGGGAAGAAGGGAGCGCTGACTCTTTGTTGTCGGCTGGTTGGGACGGACTACGGGTATAACTCAGCAAAATTCGCGAGCCCCATACCTCTTGCCTGTATCCATGTTATTCCAGTCTCTGTCTTTGTCCCTGTCCCTGTCCCTGTCCCTCTCCCTGCCCCTCCATATGCCAGCCCTGTACTGGATGATATCTTGTCTGGCATATCGGTCCACGTTGCTGTTGTTTCAGTGAAAGCCACAAAAACCGTTTGCGCTTTTATTTATTTGCTATTGATTTCCACTGTCCCAGGACGCAATTTGTTTGCAATAAACTTCATAACAATAATTCATGTCCACACAAATAAATAATTCATGATTTCTCTCGATACGTGGCCCGCTGCATCCACTGACCACCACCAGCCGCGGGCTCCACCCGGCTCAGACTCAGCAGCCTCCAGCGCGGCTAATGCTTTACCCTTCACTAAATATCCGGCGCGTATCTCGGTCCCGTTAGATAATTTCATTGCGCAACATTTGCCAAGATGGCTAGAACCATAGACATAGGCATAGCCATAGGTTTTCGGCTTGGCTTGGCTTGGAATCGCCAGGACGCACATAAAAGTCACTTTCAGGCCAATAAATTCTGCACGCGCGCTTCGATAATAAAAACTAAACATTAAATAAAAAGGTGTTTCCAGCGATGTCAATTCCAATCCAATGCATGTTAAAACACTCATTCACAACTAGCAATGATTAAATACTGTGACAATTGGGAACTTAATGCGTAATACCAATTAAACCCATTTGTAAGACTAAAAAAAAAAAATGTTGGAATATGCAATCAGAATAAAGCTATTTATGAAACATAAACATACATAAACAATAAACAATGAAATGTTTGTTATTTTAATTAATACTGCATAATCAAGACAAAAACATTTGTTATATAAAATTACAATTGTTTTTTTTTTTTTTTTTTTTTGTTTGTAATATGTATTTATAGCTTAAATTAATACGGGACGGGTTCAAATACTTTACAAACTATTTTATTGAAAATAAAGCCATAAAAAAAATACGATGCATCATTAAATCCGAGTCACTCGATTAAAGCACAATAAATTATGTAAATAATAATAAAAAAAAATTGGAATATGTGCTTAAATATTTGTTCATCCATTGCTAATTTGCAGACATAAACATTGCTGCTGAATGAATAATAAAGTGCGGCGAGACTTTTAATTTCATTCGTTATTTATTCGGTATCTGTATTTATTATTTTTTTTTTTTTTTTTTTTTTTTTGCTCAGTGTTGTCTTTTTCTTGTTGATCGGGTCGATTTACAAATTTGAGTTGAGTTGACACATATATCGAAAAATGTTTACTGACTTTTGTTTGCTCAGGTGGCAGCAGCCGAATATTAAGTAGGACAATTTTGCGAGTGTATTTTTTGTAGCTGCGCATAAGTAATCCAAAGAAGAAGAAGAAGAAAAAAAAAACTATAATCATAGTGAAGTAGGACGACATACTGCTCATGAATTTCGCCCATTCCTGTACCGATTTATATATACATATATATGTGCACATGCATAGAGGAATGCCATTAGCATTTGCCACTGCCGTTATCAAATCCATTACCCCTTTCTAGAAATATGGGCAGAAGAGGGAGGGAGAGAGAGCAGAGGGAAAATGTGTCGGACGCTATGCATGGAAAATTCAATTTCCCATTATCGTATAAATGAAAATTAATGAAATTTTTGCATGCTTCAAACCCACCCGCTTCACCCCGCTTCTGGAATAGCATCTTCTGCATCGCTGCTAAGTTAAACTATTTGTGCGCTGTTAGCTGATTGAATGCATAAAGTAAAATGGACATTGGCCAAGACAGTGGGACAGTGGAGCAAGAGAGTAAGCAAACAGTCTGTGTGGAGCTGGGTTTTTGGAATTCGCCAATGCGGCATTACCCATGTGCCACGTGTGGGGCTTTGATTTTTTGATGTGCTGTCATAAAAATGACCAAAACAGGACACTGCGAGCCAGTCCGACAATAAATTTGGCCACGTTGGGATGCGGAGGGGAAGTGAATGAATTGGACACTCATTCGTATTGATTTCGTATGTGGCTCATAAGTCAAACGAATTTCGTGTCAATAAGCACGGAAAGAGCGGACACGCGTCCGGAATGAGCTGGGCAGTCAAGCAAATATAATAAAAATGAAAATAAAAATGAAAATAAAATAAAATATTTACACATACAAGTTGCACAACAAATCAATAAGCACAAATAAAATATGGCACAGCACTGGACAACGATGACAACGATAAGGACAACGACATCGAAATGGACGAGAGCCAATCGAGAAAATCAATTTACTATGTACAAAATGTTAAGCACAAATATCTTGCAGTAACTGTAGCTGTTTGTCTGTGGCAGTGGCAGTGGCAGAGACTGAGAGTCACAGGCAGTGGCAGCGTCAGCAGTAATAACATTGACACAGCAGACAAAGTTTCACACGCACCGTGATACCAAACAGTTCTAATTCGATTACATTTCATGGTCAGCATCAGGTCGATTTATAAATAACAGTTCTTTTTTATAAAAAAAAAGTAATAATACAACTGTAAATTAATGTAACTCAGTTGAAAAAAGGGGAAACATATTATAGGCTTGACATTAAATTGTAGCAGTATTTACGAATTTGCCACACTGTGCAGCCGAGTTGACACTGTGCCGTCTGACTGCGCTCGCCGGTAGTCATCAGACATCAGCTCCTAACTGCAACTCACTGCTGAATCTCCATGGTTGCTCATTGCTCCTTACTGCACCTGACTCTGGATGCTACTATTTCTGCTGCTACTGCTACTGCTCCTGCTCCTGCTGCTGCTCCTGCTCCCGCTGCTCCTGCTGTGGTTGATGCTGTTTGCGCGAGCGTGTCGCTTGTTTAACTGTTTGCAGTAGCTGAGCCGTTGCAGTTGCAGTTGCCGTTGCTGTTTCTGGAGCTAAAGTTGATTGAGGAAGTGCGCATCAAGCGCTCGGAGGCACCGCCAATAAACTATGAGCCTGTCTCCGACTGCCTACCTTTGGGCGCATCGATCTCACAAGTGTGTGTGCAGAAGAGAGCTAGCGAAATCCCATAAATATGCCATTTGAAAGATAATGCAGCAATAACGAAGTGACGGCCAGGACGCTGTTGACCATGGCTAAGGAACGTGGAAGGTCGTAGATGGCAGGCAGGCAGGCAGGCAGGACGAGCACAAGGCTTGGCCAAAGATAAATAGGCAGCAGTAGGTAAACAAGATGAGCAAACAAACGATGACAACGAGGCTGATGCCAAAGCCCAATTGCACAGCACAGCACATGTCCTTGCGTGTCTGAGTGGGAAGACAGTGCAAACAGTCGGTGACAGCAAGTAATGGGTCGGGAGGTGGCGTGGAAAGGGGGGGGGGGGACGATAACGCCAAAGGCTGCGAAACGCATTTGGAAACGCAATGAGTGCCAGCCGTAAATATATACAAACATGCACACAGGCACACATGCATACTAAAAGCCCAGAGAAACACACACACACACACACACACTCATGCACACACACACAGTCAGATGAAAATGCCAACTGTCCGCTTGTGTGACTCAGCCTGTCAGCAGGACATGTGCATGAGACACAAGAAAATAGATAGATTTCGAAGACGAGCTGGGATTTTTCGAAAGGAAAAATTAGAAATGCTGCTGAAAGAATAACAACAAAAACATCAACATACACCGAGGATGGGTGGTTGGGGGTTGGGGGGTGGCGAACAGCTGAAGGGGTAAACGGGGGGTGAGGTAAAGTCAACAACTGAAATAGTAAATAGTTGGTTCTGTTTAAAAGATGTAGCGTATTTTATATGAGCTTCGGCCAAAAGAACAGACTAAAACATATAACAGGCGAGAGAGCGGTAGACGCATGAGCTAACACACACACACACACACACACACTCACACACACTCACACAACTGTGTGTTTGCTAGATTAAATTTACTACATTTGAAATTGAATAACTAAAGCTCCCGAAGGATCATCTTCATTTTGTATTTATCCAGAATGAATGGTAAGAGACAGTTGAAATAACACACACAAACACACACACACACACACACATAAACACAAACAAACACTAACACACTGACACACACACACACACACATTTGGAAAGAGGCAATAGATTGATAATAGAAGAAGCCGTAGCAATAGCAAACAAAATATTGTTGAAATACGTCTGAAAGCCAGCAGCAGGACGAACGGCAAGACCCAAGGACACCAAGGACAGGCTGACAGACTGACAGACTGACAGATAGAGTATGCGCCATTGGACAGACACAAACATACAAAAACAATCAGTAATGTAATAGAAATGACGACGAACTAAAAGCAGAGCAAGTGCAATAAAGATGGGGCTGCCGGAATGAACCTGGGCCGATGCCCCACGTCGCCTTAGTGGTGCCAGCCTCTGGGATGGCACAGGAACGACTGGAAAAGAGCGAGCAGTCAAGGGAGGCCGGACGCAAGCGGCAGACAGCCATTAGAGTTGCCAGCCAGCGGCAGGCAGCAGGAAGCAACTTGACAAGCCGTTGAAATATATTGAAAGATATTTGTCTGTGCAACATGGATTAAGTAACTATTCCTCATATTAGCTCCACACAAAAAAGTAGAAAAAGAAAAATCGAAAATTCCCATGGGCACTGATTAAAGAGAAACTCAATATTTAAAACATATTCTTGTTTGGCAGTTGTTTTTTTTTATTATATCAAAATAATAGCATTAAGTAGAAAAAATCAAGCCAAACATTTTCCAAAATCAACTCAATTTGTATTCAGATATCAATTTTTGCCAAACAAAAGGGTTCTTTCTTTGGCATGGGGCATGCCTCAAATGGACGCTCATTATGGTTAAAGGTTTAGTGATTTGACAAGCACCTGCCACCATGCGGCATTCAAATGGCTGCCACAGACAATGCGCAAACCCAGCTCCAAGGATACGCATCTCCGGATGTGCATAAATGGCAAATGTCTGCCTCAGATATTTTTATATTGTGTCTGTGTATTCGAAACATTTTGCAATAATGTGAGTAAACTGCTAAAAGGGGTAGAGCATTGTGCATTGTGTATTGGGTATTGGGTATTGTGTATTGGGTATTGGGTATTGCGACTTTTGTGTATTACAAGTGTCGCTGATGCGGATGCGGATCGGATACGGAGCTGCTTCTCCTTTTTTGAGACGTCCGTCGCCAGTGTTATGAATAACCATAAAAGCGTTTTGGCTTGTTATCGCCCATCAAGCATCACGAATTCAATTGTATTTAATGCACACACTCTCACACACACACACACACACACACATGCACACACTCACACACCAATAAACAGCAGCAGAATCTATTGAAAAGCACAAAAGAAAACAAAATTTTGTTTGTCTTTTAAAGTGCGCCTCGGCAATCGTGTGTGTGTGTGTGTGTGTGTGTACTTTTTATACCCTTGCTGAGGGTATAATACTTTTACCATAAAGTGTGTAATGCCTTGCATATATATATATATATATATATATATGTATATAGACGAGATATAAAATATAAATGTGCGACTCTCTCATTTATTAGTTCTGATATATGCAATGACTGCAGATTAATATATAGCATATACAGCATATATATATATATATATATATATATATAGAACATCTTATAGCACCTATGGGAATAGTTAAAAGCTAATAATTATACTTATGATACGAACGGGAGTTCTACTGTCTGCAATGGTATATTATTTTTGACATGCCCCGCGTAGCTGTTATTCCTGGTTTTTGTTCCAGTGGATTTGTCTTGGGAATGGGAATACTTTAGAATATGCTGATAGGCCTCACCATCCGATGGCTGCATACTAAATACACACACTCACACACACACACACACACATTACATATTTGCCTAGCTCAGGCATTGTTCACACTTTTGTTATCAAATATGAGTTGCAACACAGAAGAGTCGCAAACAACTGCTGTGCCCCTCGCAGCCATGTCAAGTTTGAAAGATTGATGCTCAAAAGAAAGCACAAATTATCTTTAAATGTCGTCAGTCATTTAGGGCAAATATAAGTAAATATATATAAATATAAGTAAAATTAAATAATTTAAAGTGATTTAAATATTTCGTACTAAAAACTTGCTTTGCTTCAACTGCCCTTAGTATTTGTGGCCAACATATTGAATTGAGTATGGGTAAAAATAAATATAAAATTCTAAGTTTCCAAAAGCCCTCAATCAAATATTTAAATATACAATCAATTTCCCAAGGAATACAGGGAATGCATCTAATTGAATTTTGCTTGTTGCCGGCATTTCACACAGATTTGTGCAAATATTTATAAAAAAAAAACTTAAAACTGTAATAAGTACGCCTCGAGATACAGACAGGGGGGTAACAAAAAGTGGTTCTCGATAAAACTTATTTAAAGATGGAGATTCAAAGGAAATTACCACCGAGACACATTTCATTTGATGCCACCCTCAACTTTACCAACCTTGCCTAACTTTTTCACCTGTTTGCAGGGTAAACTGAAGTTGAGTTTGATTGTTCCCTCGATTCAGTTCAGCTTAGTTTAATTTAGTTTGGCTGAGTTCAGTTCGGTTGGAGCCAGTTCAGTTACGGCCTCGAACATGTGCTGATACCCAAGTTGAAATTTCATCCAATTCCGCCGAATTAAAAGTCGGATGTCGATGCGGATGTGAACGCGAATGCGGATGCGGGGATTCCCTTTGGGCTGGTTTACCTCACGGTCAAACGGATATTCGTCTCGTCTCTATCCGGATCCCCATTGCTTATGTCGGCGACCTACGTTAAGTGTCAAACGCATTTTCGACTTGGCAATTTCTTGGGTCGCTCTCTTCGTGGCCTCAATGCCGCCCCTATTGTGGCCTTGCACCTCCAACCATTTCCCCTTTGCCCCAGCTGGGAGCGCTATGTCCTCATGTCTTCTGCTCATGTCATAGGCGTTGCCAACTCTAATGAAATGATTCATTTCCGTTTTCCGTTCTATTTGTATATATATGTGTGTGTGTGTGTGTGTATGTGTGTGCATCTGCGCCTCACATACTTGACACTTTCTTTCCACTTTGGCTTTGGACTTGGCTACGGCTTTGCTTCGTTGGCTTTGACTTTGCCACGTTGATAAATTTGTGTAAATCCGTTTTAGCCAATTTCCACACACACACACATACACATACACCGCCACACGTGCTAATGTCCTTGGGGAGAGACGTACACCTTTTTGCTGCCACAGCTTGCGGTTTTTTTGTTCTTTCATTTTGGGCTTCACCACTTGGGATTTCGCTTGCTGCTATTTCTCTTTTTATGCCCGATATGTGTGCAAAACCTTTCAGAGGCTACTCCAACTTTATCATTCATTTTGTAACGCAGTAAATATGCAGCGATCTTTCGGATCGTCACACTATAGTATATAAATCCTTAACTAATTTCATTTTTCAAATTATTGCATAAATATTGGTTGTGAGCAGGTGGACAGCAAGGGTATGTAATAGTCGGGGTGTTTAAAATAAATATTCCATTTCATGTTTTCATTTTCATTTTGTATCAGCGCCCACAGCCAAGATAAACGATCAATGATAAGTTTTTACGATAATATTGTCGCTTTTCCTTAACTTTGGCGTTCACAGCTTGTTTGGGGCTGCCTCCAAATTTCTTCACTTAAAGAATTTTTTTATGGGTTTTTGGCTGTGTGTAAAAAAAAGGCTAAAACGACTACCGACTGCGATTTGTGAGCAGCTAAGCTTGAACGAATCATGACTCTATTAAAGTGATGAATATATATCTTGTGTATATATATTCTATATTCCATCAATTGAATAATGTTACAAGAATTGCTCCATGGCTTTTGTGTCAATTGTGGACGGAAACTACTCCAGAAATCGTCGCTTGTTTAAATAGTTTGCGCAATTCTTTATTCGACGCTTTGTTAAACGTTTCTTCGCATTGTTTGGCATTTTTCCGTTATTGTATTTTTAGTGCTTTTTTTTGTATTCACTATCCCCTCCCTACCTCCCCGATCCCCGTGGCGCTGGCCTGTGGTTTCATCTGCAGCAGACAGGGGGCGGCAGAGTGCTGGCTTGTGCCCGGTCAGAAATGTCGCGGCTTCGGTCACATGTTTCACGCCAGTTTCAAGCGTGTTGAGGACGGTCTGCGTGCCCCACCCCACCCCGCCGCACAGACTGCAGCTTCATATAGTAGCTGCCTATAACTTCCTGCTCCGATCCGCTGCTGCTGGCCCCGGCTCATAACTTATGCCGGGGGCGGTGAAAATGTGCCAGGCCCAAAATGGCAAATGGCGGGCAGCGCAGCGCAGCGAATTTGTTACCACCAATGGTTAGTGGAAATGCTATCACACACACACACACACACACACACACACACAGTCATACATACATGTATGGTCCAACTGCCTTGCCCCGGGGCGTCACTTTTGAAACATTTACTTTATGTTGTTCACAGGAAATTAGATTTTTTTTTTCTCGCTGCTGCTAGTGCTGGTGCTGCTGCCACGCCTACAATGTCAGTCAGCCCCTTTGCAGCAGTGTTGTGCAGCACATTTAGTTTTAGCTGAGTTGTCAATGGCAGCAGCTTTGCTGGCTTGTCCTTACGGACAGGAAGCAAACTCATTGCGGAAACAGCTTTTTAGCCATAACAAGCCACACACCCACCCAACCACACACACACAAACACACACACACACACACACACACACACACACACACACACAAACACACACACTTGCGGAACAGCAAAGTTGGCAACTTGTTTGCCATGCTAATTTATTTATAGACAGCATTTTCAGTGCCTACGGGGCGGAGGTGCTACTAACCTGGTCAGGAATGCCTTTTTTTCCATTTTGCATTTTGCTGCTGCTGATTTTGTTTTGTTCTGTTTTGCTTTTGGTTCCGTGCAAATTTCCGCCACAGACGACAAATTACAATCGTGCGATGACTGCGTGGTTCTGGATGCTGGGAGCTCGTTTTTGGTTTTCTGCTTTTTAGACATTTGGTCCCTTCTTAATTCGATTTGGAGCTGCACAAACAAATCATTAAATGACCGCCAAACTCATTTGCGAAAAACATATTTGGGTCACTCCCCATGCGCTGCTCATCGCAGTTTTCTCTTTTTCCTTGTTTTTTTTTTTTCTATTTTGTAGCCACTTTTTGCACACCTTTTCCATTACCAGAAACAAAAAAAAAACAATTTTGCTACGAATGCTTCGCTAGTTACAGTTCTTATTTTTTTTCGGACCGATGGCCTTTTGAAATGGTGGAAAAAAAAAGAGAGTCACTAGGCCCACGTGGCACATTGCTTTTGGCATTGTTTTTGTTGCTGGTTGTTGTTGCAACGGTCGTTGTGGAACATGATAAGTAGCATAACCATTAAAATCAAAAGCAGTGGGAGCCAGTTGCAAATGGAACGCGACCACTTTGGTTAATGTTCGGCTGCCAGCGGTAAAAGCATATCGCTAACGGCCAACATTCAGCTGCCACGCGGACACGCCCCATCGTCCACATGCCGCAGACCGTGGCATGCACTAATTTTCGTACAGCGTCCTGGCATCCCAAGGTAAGCGCAATCCTCTGCAGCAAACGAATTGAATACACTGGATTTTTTGAAAACCCGGCAGGAATCATTGCAATACGAATTTTCGACAATGGGGCAAAATAAAATTACTACAATTACCCCATTGCCCAAAACCCCAGAGTTTTACTGTTTCCATCACTTCCAAGTTCAATTAAATTATAGTATTGAAAACAGAGCATTTTAATTCCATATTTATTACTCAAACTTATTTTAGATACAATTTTGCTATATTAGACAAACAATAAAAAATAAAAAAGAAACGTTTAAGAATTAATTTAAGAGACAATAAATTTTGTATTTTATTGGAAATGCACATTAATAATTGTAGTTTCTCTCAGTTGTTTTTGCTCCAATCCCACCAATGTTGTCGAGCAGCTAACAAACACTTCACCAGAATCATAATAAATGATCCCACTTAGTAGTGGTTTGCTTCCAGGAGCCACTTTTACTTTGCCAACTCTGACAAGTTGAGCAAGTGTTCAGACCACTGTGCGTTCATTGATGCCCCTGTTCTGCCAGGTGGCAGGTAACGGGGTATGTCAATGTCGCTCCTCCTCTCAATCTGCTCCTTAATTTCTGCGGTACGCGAATGAAATTCGTTTCAATTTATAAAACGCTCCCATTGTGGGAGCAGCACGAGGCAGCACAGTAAAGGACCAAGGAAAACATCTGCCACGCCCGGATATGACAGCTGTTCACGTCACCCCTTTTAACTGAGCAATGCTCGACAACGTGCACCCGCCATCCCTTGACCCCAACAATAAATTAAAAGTAATTTGCGAGAAATAAGGTGCGACGGACGTCGTCGTCCATCCTCGAGAATTGAAGACAGCGTAAGTAAAATGAATCAAGGCATTTTGGTCGCATTCATTGCGACCAACTGCGTTGCTTGGAACCACCTCACTCTCCTCCCTCTTGACGGGTTTCTCCTTTTGTTTCAAAGATTTTAAGCTGTTTTAATGGTCCGCAACATTTCTGAATATTAAACTGTCTGTCCCATCGTACTTTTTTCCTGTTCTAGCTAGAAATTCAAAATGAACTTGGCAAATAGATACTTGGACTTTTAGTTAGTCCACATCGATAACCAACACTTTTTTATTCCATTCAAGTAAACCCCCAAAAAATAATTAAATTACTACTTAATTTCTGCGAATGAATATTTAAAATATATTTTTCAATAAATACGATTTATGAATTACATTTAATTTGCGTTATGCATTTATTTAGCTAAAAGAGCATAAGGGCCGTTCATTAAAGCCAGAGATGCTTAACTGCGAAACCAGAGTGCATATTAAAGATTCCACAACGGGTTTCAAGTTGGGTGTTTAAAGCTGGCAGCCAGAAATATGAACATTTTCTAAAGCGCCTTTCTTTTAGAGAAAAGCTGTTCCGCCGCAGCTGTCGGCTGCTGATGGCTCGGTTTCATTTTTCGTTGGCGTTTAGTGGGTGGAAAGGAGTGGGTGTAGGGGCTGACGGTGTAGGGGTGTGGTTGTGGAGTGAAGCTGCCTTCAAATTTGATGACGAAGTTGGTTGGCGTCGCTGCGGTTGCACACCTTTTGTGGGCCCATGGAACTTACATTTTCTTTTATTTCGCATTTCGTTCGTGTGTAGCGTTTTTTCTTTGAAAACAACAGCAACAACAACAACAACAAAAATAAAGTATAAGCACGAAAGAGTGCAATATTCGAGACGGCTATGCCAGCAGTTATCCTGGACTGAAGTGATTGTCCCTGCCACATAAATATCAAAATGATGATAAAATCGAAAACAACATAATAATCTATATATATATATATATATATATATATATGTATGTTTTTATATATATATTTTTAGCAGCTTTCATAAATACATGATACCCTGTTAATGCATTTTTATTAGTGTAGGGTAGAGAAACACGTTCACAAATTTTCGATATAAATTTTATGGAAATTAAAAATACGTTTTGTTCGACCCACAAAGCATTGTTTGTTGTTTTTGCAGTTGTTGTTGTTGCTGCTGCTGTTGTTGCTGTTGTTGTTGTTGCTGCTGTTCGCGCAGCATGTTGAATTTATGGCTAGGCAAAATGCAAATGCTAAAGGGACAAACTGATTTGAGAGTTGGAGAATTCGCTAGCTGGTCGCATCATCATTTTATGGCCTCAGGGCGTAATCCAAACATAAAGTTTAACCATCTGCTGGGGCTATTGGGGAATACTTGTTTTTAATATAAGCAAAGACTTGCAAAATTTATAAGTAAAATACTAATACCTATAAATTTGTTAATGCTAAACATTTTTCTAAGGTACAAAATTTTTTTATTTAATTTGCACTCGGTTATAAATTTTCGACAACATTTGGCCATAATTCCAAGCAGCAGACATATTCGTTGAAGGATTTAAGTAATTTTGCCATTGGAAATTCATTTTGTTTGCTCGCACATTTCCTCCTGAAACTGCACTCATAACAATCTCTGAATCCTGGGAGGATTCTGTCATCTTTAACGTGTTCATTTGCGACGCCTTTAACAGTGCGTGCCTCGTCAAGCTCTTTAGCTATGCCCCAGGGTTGAAGCACAGTGGGTCGTGCAGTCAAAACAACGGGATTATATTGTATGTAATGTGGAGCCTGTTGAGTGTCAGTGTGCGTGAAAGTGGACCCCACAGCTGGACAATGGACGGCAACTCTTGAGCTCTTAAGCATGTCGCCTTGGTCAGTCTGAACCCGAAATCCCATTCCCAGTGCGTCTCATTTCATTTCATTTCATTTCATTTTGTTTTAATAAATTAAAATGTCAACTTGATAAATGAAGGTTCCGGGTCGTGTGTCGGCGATGGCGGCATTTTTGAAGCGGCATCAGCCACTAAAAAATGTTGCCTTGTTGTAGGCGCCCTTACGCACACACACACACACACACACACAAGTATATATGTGAAGAGAAACAGAGGATCACATTAGCGTGTGGCCGGACAGTGCTCAGTGTCCTTTCTGCTGGCCGGGTCCTTCTTCATTCAGCGCACATCCGTTTCAGTCGTTTTGCGGTCGCTCAGTAAATTATGTTGTTGTTAGTTGCACTGCGGAGCAACAGCACAGGACAGGACAGCACAGGAGAGGACAGCACAGGACAAGGGCTGTAACACTGGGCGAAGCTCGGCGGGACATGGGACATCAGTTGGTTACAGCTTTGGGGACCCGCTGCGGTTCTCTAAGTGGTTATGAGTTAATTTTATTTATTTATTTATATTTTATTGTTATCATTTATTTCACTTCTTTGCAACGAGGCAATGTCCACCAATGTCCACCAATGTCCACCCAACCAAACCCTCCACCTTGCCATGGAGACTGGCGCTTTTCCTCTTGCGGTCTTGTAAGTGCGCCTTGTTTTATTTCTCATTTGCCGGAAAGTTAAACGGACAAACATATGTACAAATATTTGCACTCGTATTCGTATTCGTATTTGTATTCGTATTCGCATTTGTATTCACATTAGTATTCACATTTGTATTCCTATTTGTATTCGTTGCTGTTGCTGTGTTTAGGTTTGATTTCTATCCGGGCCGTCATTTTTATGGAGCGCTACTGCCGTTGGCTTAAAAAAGGTCTTGGACTTTCGGCCAGGCCATAAATTCATGCGGCCGGACAACACGAGGAATCCCAGGCATGTCAAACTGAATGAAGAGACATTTCCGCCGCTCATTAAATTTGTCTACGCATTTATTTGTCAGCAAAGTCGTAAAACTTGAAACACCAATTTTTTTATTTTTAGTGAATGCCAGAGGACATCTACACCTGCCCTTGTCCCTTGTTCCCATCCAGCAGAAGAACCTTATTTTCCCCTTTTTTATTGGCCCACACATTTTGTTTTTTCTTTTTCTACACCTGATTGCCCCTACGGAGGAGTGCTCCGTCCAGGTAGATGCTAGATGAAGCAAAAAGGTCGCTGTCAAGTTTGGGATAAAAGACATATGCGTAAAATTGGGCATTATGAAAGCAGGTAGGGAGATGAGAAGCTGCAAAACAGCAGATGAAAAGTTTTAAATTAATATAGTAAGTAGTTGCCGACAATTTTGACTTCTTCAAGACAACGCGCCCAACTCTTAGCCAAGTTTCCATTTGACCAATTTCAGACATTAGCAAATTGATTGGGGATAATATTTAATTTAATCTACAATTTAAGAAACATTGCCACAGTTCTCAGTTGTGAAATGATTTAGTAAAAGTTACCGAATAAATTATATCAACTACACTGAAAGAAATATATCCACATTATTGAGAACACTCTGCATTGAGTCCTCTTATTGAAGAGTTCTCTACAACTTGCCAGCTTTCGATTTAGACTGTTTTGCTTGACTTATTTGGTTTTTTTTTGGTTAGACTGAAGCAAGAGAGATGGGCAGAAAGGAGGAGAAATAGAAAGAAAGAGAGAAATAACGAAAGATAGGCTGAAGAAAAAAAAACTGTACTTTGCATTAATTGTTGACAAAAGAGAAAAAAAAGGGAAAGAAAAAAACATGGAACTACGCTTGGGATTTTTGGGCGACAAATCAAGAAACTTGACTTTAAATAAATGCACTCTGCCATGCACTTGGCCAAGTTCAATTGCCGACAGTAACTGGCAATCGCAGGAGTGAGGGGGGAGTGAGGGGAAGAGTGTGTTGGCAGCTGCTGCTGTTGGTGGTGCTCCTATGAGCGTGAACTCGGCCTAGGTTGAGCAACGGGCTAAAGTTTTTGTATTAAATTAAAACGCTGAGCACAGAACTTTGCCACATACACAAGTGAGCAGCGTGGACAAGGAACGGGATGGGGCAGGGGGAGGAGGGAGGATGAGGGACCCACCTGGCGTATGCTCGCTGTTTGGGCGCCGAGGGAGGGGTAACTTTGCGCCATTGTTGCCACTTTCAGCGTAAATCGTTTTTGTTCGTCGTCATTTCTGGGCCGGGTTGCAACTGTTATTAGCTGGCAGTCCAACAGAGGCAGGGGGTGGCAGGCAGCTCAACCTAACACTGAGACTGAGACTGAGACTGTAGCTGAGGAAGGGCAACTGCTGCCTGCTGTCTTGCTGCCTTGCTGCATGCTGCCTGGTGTCTGGTGCTTGTGTGGCGTCTCTGAAGTGCAAGTGCAACAGCAGCAGCTTCAAAATCCCAAAGCAAAAGTTTTTCTTGCCACCGGGATAGTTACTAGAAGATCTTGTTTGGGTCTAGCGCACAAAAGCATTGATGCCTGCGGCTTCAGCTGCGGCTAAGGCTGCAGCTGTGGCAGCAACTCCAAAAATACGAGAAACTTCAAATCGTTTAATTTGCAACAGCGTTCGAAATTTGTTTTAAATTCAAGTTGCATAGAGCGAGTCCAACGGATTGATGTCTGTATGATTTCTTCAAAAGCACAAAATCTTACTAAGATGCAACCGACCCATTGGTTGCACGTAAACATTGTTTGTGGCACGGTCTGAAGTAAGCAGATACGCTGCAAAGCTCAGCTAATTGTTAATGGCAAAATATAGAGACGACTTTCAAATGGCTGCAATTAAAGCTCAGATAAACAAACATCACATTCTTAGAATAATAAACCTCACATGGAGTCGCCCCAAGCTCAGCTAGTTTAAGAATAAACATCACATGGAGTCGCCTTACAAGCGGGTTTAGGTTTAAGATTTTTGTATAAAATAAAGAAATGCTCAGCAGAGCAGACGAGTTCGATTCACACAATTCACACAATTTCCAGCATATCCTAGGAAATAAATTTGGAGGTCATTTTAACTACATTTGGTGAGATTAGTTTTTTGGAGATTAGTTCATTTGGCGGACTAATCATAAATTGGTCAACCATTGGCGACGAATCATTCATTTTACCGAGTGGTAAATAAACAGTCTATTTAGATTCATTTGGATCATGGACACGCAGTAGGTCATCGTATAGACCAACATTTGAATTTGGTTAACTTGGCAACCATTTTCAGCATATCCTAGGAAATGAATTTATAGGTAATTTTATCTACGAACATTTGATACCAAAAGTAAGCTCTTTTTAATAAATGTAAATTATTCAATAAATGTGTTCACATTTCAGTAGCAATACGAATTGAGCTAAATTCAAAAGTTAATTTAATTACTCTTTCTAGAGAAATTAATACTTTAAGCCTTAAATTTTTAAATTTATGTTAGCATTAAATATTGCTTTACATTTCATTTGGGTGAACAAATCTCTTCGGTTTGTTAACCTATACACTTGGGTTAAAAACAAATATTTTAATTTAAAATTATAAATATTTAAGATGTTTATAACAAATTATTTGATACATTGTTTTTATGGTTGATCTATGTGCAATTGGCAGTTGTTAAATTGTCATTATTATTATCTGCATCGCATAAAAGTCAATCCTTTTTCCTCTGTGCTAGTTGACATGCTGGCAAATGTTAATGAGAAGTGATAAAAAAAATTTAATTGAAAAAATAATCACAATTTATGAAAATCAAACCCACAAAATAATGGAATTGGTTTTGGAAATAAAAAATAAACGTTGCCTCTATGAGAGGGTGTGTGTGTGTGTGTGTGTGTTTGTTTGTGCGTTGACGCTATTTTATGAGCGTTTCATTTTAATTTCCTCTCGTTAATGGGGAAAAAGAAAAGCGCAAACACATGTACAGAGCCCCAGACGGACGGACGCACATGTACACAAATGCGGCATTTAATAAATATGAATTCCACACAAAAAAAAAAAAAAAAAAATTGCAATTAAAATAAATGAAAGAAACTCACCAAAGACGCACAAGCCCACACACACACACACCAACACACGCACACACACACACAGCTCTGTTGACTGTGGAAACCACTCATGCTCAAAATCAAAGCGACTGCTTGCAATTTCCCATTGCAGACTTCTCGACATTTACTCATAAGCAAAGGTAATCATCGGCAATCGGAGAATACAAACACAATAAAATAAGCCACGTGTGTGTGTGTGTGTGTGTGTGTGTGTGCTGATTTAAATGAGTTTTCGATAATTAACAGGCAACCATAAACGAAATGACATTTAAAGCTTTTAAAATGCCAGATTTCTGTCCACACCTATTTGCAACCTCTCTCTCCCTCTCTCTCCGATTTTCCTTTACGTTGCAATCTTTGCACTTTGCCCTCTGCACTCTGTTGATACTTGATTTGATGTTTTCTTTTGGTTGCTTTTCACATGCGATTTCCTTATTGTGGCCTTTATGTGATTTGCTGGGAAATTGCAGCGCCCGCTCAACGCCTTCGTTGACTTCCTTCAGCTAAGCAGCCTTCAATAATCCAAGGATTTCAAAGACTACCACCTCGTTCTTGACATCCGCCAACCGTTTATGGCCAACCCCATTCCTGCTCATTGCGGCACATTGTTGCCAAAGTGCCAACGGAGAGCGGAAGTCAGCATAAAGGCACAGCAACTACAGCTGCCATTGCCCAGCTGCCTGACGACGAGCCCAAGCTCAAGCCGAAGCCCAAGCCCAGGCCCAGGCCCAATCCAAATCCCACACTCAAACCCATTTCTCGCCATTCGCATTGTTGCGCTTTTGTGTTGTACGATTTTATTAGCAGCAATCAATCCACTTAAATGGCTGCCTGACAGATGACGATCCAGGCAAGTGCCAGGCTCTTGACGGGTGGGTGTGCGAGTGTGTTTGGGAGCCATGGTGCACCTTAACGAGCCGGTTGATTACATCGCATCAGCAGGGGAGGGGAGGGGTTGTTCTCCCAGCTGGCACAATGCTTCGCCTTAGCTGAATTCAGTTAACAATTTCCACTAGAAATTCAATGGCACAACAAAAGACGCAGCTGGAAATAATCCAATAAGAAATAAGACTATCAAAATTGGTATTCACTAGGCTTAAATATAAAATACATAGTCAATACAATATATATATATACGTACCTTCAAAGTGCAAGAATATCTCATCAACTATTTCATATTCGTCGTTTGCAATAATATTTGGAAGGATATCGAACCAGAGTACACATATATTGAAAACAAACAGTGCTGAATGATTTAGAAAACCAAGATCCAAGTAAATTACCAACATTAATTACAAGTCAATGCGTTTATTTTATACACTTGGCCAAATGCTTGTGGCTTAGGCTGGTTTTATTTGCGTGTTAAGCTGTGGCTGCCACACTGTAAACACGTAAAATGCCATTTGACTCACAAATGCAACTGTACATTAAAAGCGTTTCTGATTTACATGTGTAAGCCAAGTTGCCTTTCTGCACAGCAGCTCAAAATCCCAACGAAATACTTAAATGCAATCACGAACTGTGAACGGGCCAACATCGAACAGCCAACAAACATCTATGCAAATATGAATGTTGATGTTGCTGTTGATGTTGATGTTGCTGTTGTGATGTGAACGATGGCAGCTGATATTGTGGCATTGTGCATTTGGTTGCCAGCAGCAGCTGGTGCAGCACTCGGGGCAAAGATTAATTGCCAGGAATTGTTAAAACAGCCATGCCATTTGCCCGACATCTGCTGCAATCCCTTCCAACCAAATCCAATTTCAAATATTCATCAATTCAGTCTGCCTGCATCGGCATACCTAATTCAAGGTAAAATCAGCGAACTTTATCCTTCAACATATTTCAATGTCCTTCGGAGTATCTAATAACTTTTGGTGGTGCAAGCAACCCAATAGTTTTTATTTATGTAAATTAAGTTCCCTAATTAATAAATCACTATTTAAGGGAATTAAGTTAAGTTTAGACAGTAATTTAATGATGTGAGAAATCACACAACAAAATTAACATTTTCTGCCTTTTTCTTTATTGTAATTGATTTAATGCGTTTTTCTGCTTAAGGCTGTTTTTTCCATTAGCCAAAGTACTACATATGTTTAAAAAGGAAATCGATTTGGAATATGAGAACAATAAGGCTTAATTCGAAGATAATCAGAGTTATGAAAAGTTATGGAAAAGTGCTAGTTTTTATAAGGCAATCGATTAAGTTTGTTTACTGCAAAGCAAAATCGGTATATCATTAATCCAGCATAAGAAAGCTTCTCCGAGCCGATAAAATGTATATATATTTAAATCAAATCAAAACAAATGTTCTTCGCAAAAATTATACTAGTTAATAGAGTATTTTACAGTTGGATGATAAAGACATCATTGGGTTCCCTTCAATTATTTTTCCGATTATTTTTACTATCCTTGTCTCAGTTTGGACATAGCTTAATATATAACTGAATCTATAATATTTTATTTTGTGTGTGTTTAGTTCAATTTACTTCGGGCATTCAAAAAATGTTCATTTTCGGTTCTGTGTTTGTTTTTGTTTTGTTGCTGTTGTTTTCTTTAACTGATTGCTTTTCGGTGTTCTTCATGAACCTATTAGAATTGGGTAAAAAGGCCATAAACACTTTTGTGCAATAGTATGAATCAGGCCAAACAAAGCAGTAAATATATTCTTGCAAACCTGCTTACATTTGTGTGTGAAAAACATTTAAGGGTGAAATGTGTTAGCTCGGCTTAGGATATGTGGCAGTCGAGCTCACTCGACCACAGCATTCTAATTGTTACCTCCATTGTTAACCCTTCGTCGAAGCAGTGGCTTCAGCTCTTGGTCAATTTCTGGTCGTAATAGACACCAAATGGCAGCACAAACAATTACGTGTTGCGCTTTTATTGAGCCTGTGTATCTTGTTGCCTCGGTGTTGGTAACGTTTATTTGCCATTTGGCATTGCTGTATTGTTCTTGCCACATTCATCGCATCCCTTTTGCTGTGTGCGTCCTACAGGTGCGACATATGGCAGGTTGCCGCAATTAGCCCCTTTTACAGGGCGAGATTCACTTGCACTTCATGGCAATGGTGACAATTTGGATGTTCACTGAGTTCCACTAGATTTGGCTTATAATATTAATATTGCCATCTACTTTTTTGAATGTATCTGTGGTTATAATTTTTTTTACTTTAACTTGTGTCTATTTTTAAGGGAAGCAATGAAATCGATTTTAAGAAATAAAAATATGATAGCTCTAAGAACTTTAAGCTATAGACACCAATTTTATCTAGTATATTGCCGTCTTTTTATCTGTTTCGAATATATTTTTTATTTTACTTATCTGGCATCAAATTCCATTACTCAAAGTTTACTTTTTCTTTTATTGATAGTCGGAATTATTAAAACAAAGTCTTTTTTATCAGTCTTAATGTTTACACACAAAGTGTAAAAGGAACTGACAAAGAAACACAGCCAAAAGCTGGCAGCAATATTAATAAAATACACAAAGCCAAAGGAACACCAACACTGATCCACTGCCTAGGCACAGCCAGTTGTTTGTGCCTGAACTAATCCTTCGAACTCCACTTAACACAACTTGGTGCAGCGGTGGTGGGTGGCTGCTTTGGTTGCAACATGCTGGTTTTATGGCTTGGTTTCAGACATGGTTGCACCACTCGAAAAGAGATGCAAGCTGACCAGCACTTGCTTCTATCCACGGACAGATTAGGATGCACATGCATAACACAATTTATAGAACATGCTCCATGAAGAAAAGAGGGGGAGAAGTCAACCACCAGGAAAACACAAGCAAAAACCACTCGTTTTAGATTCAATAAAATCTGCATAAAGTTAAAATGAAATGCTTCACATTTTAATATTATTTTAGGTTAAATTCATTTTTATTATAAATTTATAGCTTGAGGGCGAATGTTTATTTAAAACAAAAGCAAAAATATTCAGGAGTGAGCCATCGGCAACTAAATGCCCAAAAAATCGAAATATTTTACATAGATTTAAGTAGGCTGCCTCAACCGAGTTATAATCTTTCTTTTTTTTAATTTCCTAAGAATAATCTTGGTTAAAATTGAAAGCCATTTATGCAAATATTGGGTTGAGTGTATCCATGTATATTATAAGAATATCGATAATAATCAATTTTCAGGCGATTTCTCGATAATCTTTGGCAAGCCCAAAACTGCTGTTGTCTTTTGAATTAATCTTTTATTTATGTTTTATTTACAATTATTTTTGCAGTGCACATTGGAGGGTGTTTCTTTTAATAAAAGGCTATGGTTTAAATCATTCAATAAAATGCTTTTCCTGGTAGTCGTAAGTGCTTTAATACCACCCGGTACTCCCATTGTCCCATCTCCCGCACTACCGCGCTTTTCATCAACCAACTCTTCCATTCCCCTCTGCTTGATTCGCTTTGTGCTTCACTTCAACACTGCCAACTTCAGCTTCAACTTCTTTTGCAACAAATTGTGTGGGCCATAAACGAAATGCATCTAAAAATAACAAGTTAGACGCATTTCGTTTTAATCTGGCAGCAACTGGGCAATGGCTCCGTCATTCGGTGGATCGGAGTTCGACTTGGACTGGGTCTCTCGGGTGTTGGCATTGTTCTTTGAAACGGTTCTCTGTTTTGGTTTTACTTTTAAATTATGTGTTTTAATATTTTACAAAGGCTAAAAGCTGAAACACTTTGCTTATAATCTTCTTGCCGTTTCTCTCTCACTCCTGACAGCCATAATGAGCAGCAGGAAAGGGCTACGAAGGACAACGGACAGATTTGCAGATGGCAACAATACCGAATGGGCAGCTTCTAAATAACTACAGACAGACAGACAGACAGACGGACAGAAAAGGCAGAAATGGCAAATAAAGAGCAAAGTCATACAAAAATGATCCCAAGTTGCAACTTATAATTGGAGGAAAAAACCAAAACTCAGGCATTCTTCTTGGCTTATATTCAGGACTTGGATGCTCTTTTCCTTGACTCAGGTCACCAATTGCCTGCCTCTTGCCACTTTCGCTTTGCTTGCTCCTAAAACAGTCGAAGGTTTTTCTAGTTTTTTTTATCATAAGAAGATTGAAGACTTTTATAATTAACACAATTTAATTTGTTGTGGAAAGCAGACAGCTTGAAGGTGACGAAGGAGACGATAATTATCATATTATTGGCAAAAGGTTATTGTAATTCTAAATAGTCACAAGTTTTGCTCAATAAGTACAGATAATTCAATTAAAAATTACAAATGATGCTTGCCAGTAAGATCTGAAGAATATAATAGCAGAAGATGTATGTCCGACCCCATAAAGCTTATATATTCTTGATCAGGATCAACATTCAAATCGATATAAACATGTCCGTCTGAATGAACACGCAAAGTCAATATGAGCATGAGACTTCAAATTTGGAATATATCTCCGGTATAATCCGGGCAGATCGGATAAAAAAATTGAAATTTGGCAATAAAATAGAAATTTTTTCAGCAGCTGGATTCAGCGGATGCCGCAGCCGAGCTTATTTGACTATTGCAGTGTTATTTGGTTTTTATTTTTGGTTGTACTTTGCCCAGTCGATAAATCAACAACTTTCATTTGCGCTCACTAGCCAGCCACACCCCTCCCTCCCTGCGCTCCTGGGCATCCCCTTTAAATGCATTTATGTTTGCTGTTTGCGTGCGTTTAGCTTCGTTACTAGTCGTTAGTCTCTGGGCCGCTTCCCAGCTTCCCAGCTTCTAGTTGCCAGCTGCTCCGATTCCCGTTGGCAACCATGAAAGTGTTGACAGCGTAACAAGGACTGCGTGCGATGGGTGTTGGGTGGGAAGGGGAGGGTAGGGCGACAGCAGCTTCCTGCTGCTGTGTGAGTTTAATTGTCGCAATGCGACCGGCAACAAAGCGCACCAGAATGCAATCGCAGGACACCCCCAAATAGCGCACCAGCCCCTTCCCTTGCTGGCACCCACATACCACCCCCCTGTTAGGGGTATTACGAGTCATTTTTCAAAGCAGCTGTGTGTACGTGTGTGTGTGTGTGTGTGTGTGTGTGTGTGTGTGTGATGTTGGCAACGTAAATCGCCAAAACTGTCCTGACAACGGCGTGTTGTCGGCTTTCGACGAAATTTGCCTACAATTTTTGCCAGTTGCCAACAAACTTGGCACACCAAAAAGGACCAAGACAAATATTTTCGTTGCTTGTGTGATAAAAACTGCATGCAAGTCTGCATAGTATGCGTGTGTGTGTGTGTGTGTGTCTGTGTTTATGTGTGTGTACTTCGGTGTTTGTGCGTATGCCGCTCGAGAAAATATGGTGCAATAAACTTTGTGCTCGCGACAAGCGCGCATATTTGAAGGCTCCGGTTGAGCGTAACAGCCACACTAAAACACACACAACACACACATACACACACACAACACACACAAATACGCACAGCTTCAACCGTATATACACACGTGGATACGATGTGTATGCAATTTGGGTTTTTGGCCAAAATTTTTAATTTCATGTTACGCTAGAGGCTTTTTTAAGTCAAGGCGATAAGGTGTGTATAAGTGTGTGTGTGTGTGTGAGAGTGTGTGTATGTTTGCAGATGGGCATGACTGCACTTTATGAGGTCTGCCTGATGGTTGACATAACAAGACTCAGAACATTAAAGTGCATTAAAGTATGCTGCAAAGATGCTTGAGTGCACAATTTAATATTTAAGAAATTCGACTCAGCTATAATTAAATATTTAATAAAATAAAAACAAAAAAAATAAAACAAAACAATCAATAACAGAATACATAAAAAGATTATACATAGGGGAAATTTATATATAATTTGATGTAAGTCAACAGCAACAATAATTGCAACAGCAACAGCAACATCAACAGTAACAAGAAAAGTAAACAAAATGCGAGAAAAGAAAACAACAACAACAACAACAAGAATAACAGCGAAATCGAGTTGAGGATTAGGTAATTTGACGCGCCAAGACGACTAAGTTGTCAAAAGCAAAAAGTCGCCAGTGGTGGGGGGGGGGACGACTCTGGCAGACGGGGACGGGATGGGGAGGCAAGGAACAACAGGTGGCTGAGGCTCAGCGCTAATGCCAGGCCATAAGCTCAGTTGCAGACGGCATCCAATTGGCCGGATTAGTAAGACATGTGGGACGAGGAGTGCAAATCGTGGAAGGAGCTTGGCTTTGGCGGCGCTTAGCCAAGACATGCACACACAAAATTGAGCAAAGCAAAGACACAATGCCTGCCTACTCAGGCTGGGGATTTGTGGCGCAAAATTGGGAACTCCCCTGCCACGCCCACTTACACACAAGCAGCGCACAGGTAACATTGCTATTAACAATAACTTATTTTGTGTAATAAACAATGGCAGGCGGCATTCTGAAGCAGTCCAGCACAGGGCGGGATCTGCACGCCATTGTCCTCGGCGCCAGTCGGAGCACCGCTTCAGCTGCTCGACATGGCAAACAAATACAAGTTGTGACTGTCGAGAACGCTGCTGGAAGGATTACCTCAATTGCCGCACTGCAGCTTCAAGCCAGCTGACTTCCGGGTTGCGTTTTGCCGTTTGCCATTGTCTGCCACGCTTCCTCCATTCCTCCTGGCTTGTGCCACTGTTTAAGCTAAACTTTAATTCTGCTCCCTGCTGCACCAGGAACTCACCTGCTCAGCTTGTATCCATTTTTTTGTGGTTGCCACCACCTGCTGGTGTGTTGAGCGCTAACCTAATAAAACCTACAAATAATCATGCATTTATTATGCTGCTCAGGATGCCCAGATGGGCGTGGCACTGTTCTCGTTTATCATATACAGTCGGAAAAAACAGCAACAAATGCTGCAGTCAAACGAATCCGACTACGCAATACCCTCTATCCAGATGTTAGGTACATTTTCTCTTTTTCTTCTAGGTGATTGTCATCTGATTTGTCCAGTTCAAATATATTTGATGCACTTCAATGGGAGATGCTTCCTTCTTCTGCTGCCTGTCACATTCATTTGCACAAGACTAATATGCTCTTTTGGACATTTTGAATGAGATCAGGGTATAAGAACGTAACAAATTCCCCACAACTTGTCTTTGGCTCTAAGCCACAGCTGGCCTCAATATTCCAATGGTGAACCTGATTTTGGATCCAAATCCTTTTTCCGCTTCGCGTCTAATTCTTTGGGATAAAATTTGTTAGCCACTTTTTGCACATTGGCGCCGCTTTCATGATTATCTTTCCATAATTTGTTTTTGTGCCACACCTAAAGCCTTATTTACACCGATTTTTTTTGACTTCTGGGATATCCAGTACTGCATATTGTTCAGCGATCCCAATCCCAGCAATCCCCATCCAAGCCCAGTCACAATCCCTATCCTTATGAAGCTTTAATTGGCTTAGGCTCTTCATCCATTAATGATGTTAAGGGTTAAGTAAGGTTGAGTTGCCGCTGTATCTCGATAATTGGGGATTCGTGTCCATTATGACAGATAGTTGTTCCTAGAAGATGCACACAAATTTATGATATGTTGATTAAGGAAGTTCTTCAAATTGTTTATTAGATTAGTGACTGACTGACTGACTGGATGTTCAATAGATGCTACATTTAAGTTTTCCCAATGCATAAAGTAAATAATAAATTACAAATAAATATCAGTTATACTTTTGAGTTTTGGACATCTGTTGACTGTTACACAAGACTGCTTTTTATCTGGCTGTGCTTTCATTAAAGCTATACTTTCGGCTAATATCATTTGAGGACTTTCCGCACCGATAAAATTTACCGTCACCGTCGAACTTCGTTATGTTTTATAGCTTTCGATGACTTTGACTTTCATCACCTGGGCGCTGCCAGTTGAGTCCATTCCGTCCGGATGCTGGTCGAGGACCGCGACGTGTCCATTGCAAATCAGGTAGCAAGTATGTCCGTGTGAAGCACTGCAATGCTCATCTGGGGCAGCTGTGCTCGCATTTGGTGAGCTGGCGCTCCTCAGCCTCCCGATTCCCGGCTTACCAAACTGTTAAGGCAATCGACCCAAAAAGTTAGTCAATTGGCAATAAAATCAAAAGCTAAAAACTTGAAGAGCAACAGTAGGAAAGATGACGACGTCGACGACGTTGGGCGAGAAAATGGCAGACGACCACGGTGGAAAGTTATTCGACAAAGTCCAGGCGGCGTGGCGTGTCTGGCATCCCAAATGTGAGGCGGTCATCTCAACGGGGTGTGGCGGCTGTGTTCGGCTGTAGAGGGTTTGGGTGTCGGTATATCAAGGGCTTCAGAGTTGGTTCATAAAACGCTTTGTACGCTCAAACAGACACAGTAATTGGCGATACACCAACACACACACACACAAACACAGTAACACACATGTGCCCTGATCCCTGGCCTCTACTTTGTTTTACGTTGCTGCTTGCGGGGTGTCCCAAAAAGAAGAAAGAAAAGCAAAAAAAAACCGACTTTCTTGGCTGAGCCGAAGCTTAAATGCTCTTGCAGAAATCGACCTGCTTAAATCAAAATTAAATTATATATTTATATAAAAAAGTATATAGCCAACTGTTCTGTATATAATTTTGCTTTCTCTGTGAATCTAAATTGGACAAACTGACAAGCATTCGAGCAGACAACACGAAGGACACTTCTCCAAGGACTCGACTATTGATGACGATCAAGTGTAGCGTATATATTGTATAGGGTCGGAGACGTCTCCTTCAATGCGTGACACCCTTCACGACAAAATGAAAGTATCCTCAGCTTTTGGTGTAATGAAGAAAAAAAGGAAAGAAACTTTGGAGGCGACGCGCGTTTCATAAACTTTGAGTGTTTCTGGTTCTGGCATGCACTTATTTTCTTTATATTTATTTATATTTGGCTCAGCATTGAATTTACCCCACTCCCCCTCCTACCCCTCTGCACACCCCTTTGCCCTTTGCCCTTTGGCCGTTGCCATCTCTCATACCGTACATATTTTCGTCTTCTACAGTCCACATCGTTCTTTTCAGTTTATTCCTATTGAGTGGTCATATGTTTTGGCCAGTCCTTCCAGCTGCCTTCATCTGTCTGTCCCTGGTAGCCAGTCGTCGGTCTGCAATTTTGCCAAAAAAAAACAAAAAAAAAAAAAATATAAAGACGAGAACAAAAATTATTTATAATAAAATACACCAACGAAATTATGTAGGAAATTTCCGCTTTTCGGATCCTGCTGCTGCTGTGCAAAATTTATTTCGCATTCACTTCACTCAAATATGTGCTAGATATTGTTGGGCCTCCTCTACGTTGCCTGTCCCGTGCCCACCGCCGCCGCCCACCTACCTACCCCTCTGAGCAGGACTCCTTCACCAAAGTTGTGAATCGCAATTGAATTTCAATGCAATAAAGAAAGTTATTCCTTTGCATTGCCAATTGCCAGGAGCAGCAGCAACAATAACAGCATCCTTGGAATTTGACTCACTAAGGAGCTACCCATCACTTTGGCTGTATATCTTCCGCACACCCTTAACACACACACACACACAAATAACACCAACCTGGTTGGAAATTGTTTCGCATTTGCAGTCGTAATCGACTAACACAAAAAACTGTTTTCCAATTGATGGAATATTGCAAGCTTTATTACTACCAAAAAAAAAAATAAAAAATAATTCTTGAAGCGATTTATATTTAAAAACTAATAAAAACAAATTTAACAATTACACAAACAGCTGCAGATTCAGTTTATGCATTCAAATCACTTTTAAGCTTTAGGCCAAACATATTTTTTTTTACTAACTAAGCCAAAGCCAAAGCTGTTAGAGCTGTTATAATCAATCAATCGAAAAGCGATGTTTGATCAATCTGAATTCAGGTTTAAAAAATTACAATTTGAAAAGAAAAATGGAATCAAAAGTGGGGAAATTGGTCATTTGAGCGAAATGTTCAAAGGGCTGCGATGCCATTGCCATTAACCTGAGCTTGTCGTTCGATGGCTTGTGGTGTGCGGTGTTTGGAAACTGAGAGCCAGTGCATCATTGCAATGAATTTGCACTTTCATCGTCAGCACAAAGAAGTAATTACTTAATGCATGGCGGTGTAGACGGTGTGGTCTGCTACTGGACCGCAAAATCAAAGAGCGTTGCCTTAGCCCAAAGTGTCAGTGCCACAAATCAAAAGCCAGCCGGAGCCCGGATGACTGCCAAAGCGGATGAGAGTGCAGCACTGCATAGGCAGACGTACGGATGGACGAGATGGACGAGATGGAATACCAGGCGAATTGAAAGACGGGAGCTGACTGTCCTGACTGTCCTGCACTTGTAGCACTTTCCAAGCATTGAGCAGACCCATACCCAGACAATCCCCAAATGGATTCAGCGTACTGACGGTGCCGCACGATGTTGCCACTGCTGATGCTACTGTTGCCGCTTGCTAACGAGTGGCGAGTCGAGCAATGATTGTGGTTACTTGTTGGTTTTCATTTCATTTTTCATGCCACTTCTTTGACGGAGTTAGTCCCAACAGTCGAGGAGAAGGTGCATTGCCATCTGCTTGTTAAGCACTTTAAACAATGTGGCTTTAGTTCACAATCCGCTTAACCATTCCCATTCCCATTCCCATTGCCATTCCCATCCCGATCAGGCATTTGCAACAGAGATTGTTAAATTTAATTTTGCCACTTGCTTAACCATTGGCAGAGCACGAAACGAGTGCAGACAAGAAAGGCTGGCCAACTGCTTTGACTTTGTGCCCCGCGCCAAAGCACAATTTGTCAAATGAATTCCCAGTCATTTTGCAAAATTGCAAAAGCAACTGGATAGTTGGGCAAATTGGACAGACAGCTGAGTAGTTGAGCACTTGGCACGTCGGGCTCCCAAAGTGAGCGGGCAGCGTGCAACTCCGGACTGGAACAGTAAGATGGTTAGCAAATATTTTAAATGTATTATGCTCGGATTTTACCTGGCAGCACTGAGGACTGCCTCCGTCTCTGGTGCCGCAAATTACTAGTGGAATCAAATGAAATCGGGCACATCGCTCCGCGCATTGCAGCATCCCACAATTTAATTTTCCAATTAAACGCCAAAAAGTTAACTTTATCCCTTTTGTTGTTTTTTTTTTTGTGTTGTTTTTTTTTTGGTTCTGTTTTATTGTTGTTGCTGTTTGTTATTATTGGGTGCTGTTGCGTAAAAGTTTTTTGCGTTAAACTGACATCGGAGAATATTACAAAACTCTGCGCGCTAACGGTAAAAGGCAGCAGCAACAGCAACAACAACAGCAAAACTGCAAAATTCGAGATAAATAAAAAAAAACACACACACACACACAGCTCGCACAGCGATTGCATTTGTTTTCGGATCGGTTACAGCTCCCACAAAAACACAAATTAAACAAAATAACACAAATAAAAAATAAATAAAAAGAAGCGGCTAAAACAATGCGTAAATCCCGGGCGACTGGCAAGAACTGGTTCAGTTCAGTGCGGCGAGGGCTGGCACAAATTAAACACACATTGTTTGTCAGCATTTTGCAGATGTGTGGGTTCTGGGCACACTTTTGATTACCGCAATGACATTTTTTCAATGCTCGCCGATTAATTAACCAATGCGGCTTCACAATCAACTCGTAAATCGAGCGAGTTTTTGCATTTGTTTTTTTTTTGTTTTTTTATACGAAATACATAACTGAAATAATAATATTAATAATAATAATAATAATAATAATAATAATAATAATAATAATAATAATAATAATAATAATAATAATAATAATAATAATAATAATAATAATAATAATAATAATAATAATAATAATAATAATAATAATAATAATAATAATAAATAATATAATAAATAATAAATTATACAATCACAACTCATCTCAATTATGCTAATTTCTTGAATGGACATAAGCGATTTATTAACCTGTCAGCTGCAGCTTGCTGGATAAGCTTGGTAAACAATGTGTCAACCCGGATTCCATAGATATGCTGCATTATGCAGCATTCCTCGACTTTTGCCAGGCACCTTGCCAAGACTCATTTCTCAACTGTTATTTTTCCTTAAGTCTCTGACACGTTTCACATGCAATATTTGTATAAATTTCGATTTGAGGATTCATGATTTGAGTCTGGCGGCGCAGAGGCAGTCCCGGAAAGGGTGGCACACAAGTGTGTTCCTTGTCACATTAGCCGGCAGCAATTGAAAATTAGACTGCGTCCGGGCAGTTGGCTTGGCTCGGCCATCCGAAAAGTTTTGCGAATAACTTTTTGGATTGCAATGTGGCGGCAAATTGCAAGTTGCGCCCAAAATTAAGCGGCCTACCGCGGCACACTCAACCCCCACCCCCCCTCGCTCTGACTACTTCATGCTGGGTGGGGGGGGGGGGGGGAGGGGTTTACATGTCCAAATAAATAAAAGTCAAAGCAAACAATTTTATATTTTATTCGGTTGCCAACTTGCGGCCACAAATTCTAAAATGTTGGGCAACACTAAACCTAGGAGCTCCTCGCTGCTCCTCCTGTTACCTCCGACCCTTGCCGACTCCCAGCAGCACATTTCATCTCATCGGATCGCTTCATATCTCATTCCATCGTTCATTTCGTTTTAGTTTGCTTCGCTTGGCTTTGGCAAGTGTCTCTGCTGCTGCGGCTGTTGGCAAATAATTATTTATGCGGCATTCCGAAACTATGCAACAGTTATCAGAGCCAAGCTGCCACCGCTCCGAACCTACACTGCTCCGCCCATCCCTTCGCTAACCACCTGCCAAAAAGTTTTGTGAATTACACGCGGTGCTCATCAAGCCAAGGCATTTGACGTTTGCCGGCCAAAAAAGTTAAATGAGTTTTTATGCCAGAGCCCTAGGACGCAACCAGCAGCAGCACCAGCACCACAACCACCACTTATCCTATCGCCGGGCCCCTTCCCTGCAACAGCGATTTCTAATTGGAAAAAGACGCGCGTCCGCTCACTGGCAATGACAATACAAAAGTTTGCAGCTCGGCGAAATTGAAATAAATTGCCGGCAATAACAACAAACACAATAAATAACAATGAACGAGTTGGCAGCACCTTTCGCTGGGCTTTGAACTTGAATTTGGTGTGGGGTCCTCTGGCATGGGGGGGGGGTTGGGTTGTTGTCTTTGCCAAGGGGATGGGGGCAGCTGCCAGCTGGAGTTGGAGATGGAGCAGTGGTGAGGCATCCATTTAAAACTTGATTAGGGGCCAGACGATCGAAGGGCAGCGCAACGCTATGTTATTGTTGTTGTTGCTGTTGTTGTTGTTGTTGTTTTGCCATTGGTTAACTTTTGGAGGCAATGGAGAATTCTGGGCGCTCTTTCATGCATATGGTCCGTTAAATCGCTTTAATTGCCAATTTCCGGTTAAGTAATTAAAAGCGTTTTGCTCGCTCGTCACGGAAATTGGTAAAAGAGCAATTAAATAGCAAACATATTTTGTGTGCTCTCATCCGACTCACACAACTCAACAGAAGTGACGAGCGACGAGTGACGAGTGACGAGCGACGAGTAAAGAGTTAAGTCTGATGATGATTCTCATGATTCTAATGAACCTCATGAAAGCAAGTGAAATGCTAAAATGAATAAATTAATTTACGCTTGAATGCCTGCCTGATTGATTGATTGACGCACCATGCTCCATACCAATTTATTGCGCTCTCCATTTGCTACTGCAATAAACATTTCAATTGGAACCATTGATTGATTTTAATAAGTAATATTTCAGCTCTCTATAGGTTTGTAAAGCAATGTAAGGAATAACCAATGGAGTGCAACGCAAAAACGATTCACAAACAAAATTCCAAATGACAGCTCTCAGCTCAAAATGTTTCCCATCAAAAATGCAGCACAAACTTTCAAAACAAATTGCAACATTGAAAATGAGCTCATCGTCGGATGTCGGTTCGAATAAAGGAAAACTTCTGCTCAATATAATCAGATGTTATGGCACACTTGAAAGCTACTCCAATAATAAATCCTAAGAACAAACAAGTTAAAATGCTGTAAACGAGTCAAATCAGTGGAAAATATATTTCAGTTCCTTTGTCAAATTCTCTTTAAACTGAATTCAGCGACACAGAATACTTATAAGAAGATCAAGAATACTTCTATTTTGTTGGATTAGAATTATATAATTTATGGGCATACAAGAAAATAATAAATAATAATAAAATAAATAATAATAATTCGAGCTTAAATTAAATACAACTATTTAAGTCAAAGACTAGAAAATTGTTTTACTATGATTTTTTGTACCTCTGCTCGAGAGTTACTTGGGGCACGGAGAGTCTTTACCGTCGGTTTGCCTTAATTAAGTTGTCTCAGTGCCTCGCCTCCGTTCTTGCCTTAGCCATATTAATTTGCAGAGGCAAAAAGAAAAAATAAAATGAAAAAAAATAAAATAAAAAAAATATGTAATGGGCTCGTGCTTAGCGTTTAATTGTGTATACTTTCACGTTTGCTCCATGAGAATTCGCATATTTTCGCGTTGTAATAAATACAAAAAATAATTAACTCATTAAATAAGCATTTGGCGTTTGCATTTGCAATTTGCTTGCCTCCCTGCCTGCTTGCCACGGCGTGGCGAGGGCGTGTTAAGCGTGATGGGTGGCAACGGTGGGTGTGGCATGTCATAAATATTGCTTAATGTTTGGCATCAGCCAAATTGCGCCGTGGCAGGACACTCAGGACACAGGCCAATGTACAACGAGTGCTTGTTGCTGTTGTATTTTGACTAATGCACAAGGACTGGCCAGCTTGTCTGGTCAGAGAGTGGGTGACCCGCCTGGTCCTTGGATGGTGCTTGGCTGGAGGGCAGGTAATTTTTGGTTGGTGCTAGGCCGCAATTAATGCCAAATGCCAATAAACAGGCATATGCACTAAATGCCTGTGTGTGCACATAAATAAATAAATATATATATATATATATATATATAAATGTGTGTGTGTGTGTGTGCGGAAGTCTGTTATTTGGCCGACCAGCACATGGCCGGACATCATCATTATCGTTATTAACAACTTACAGCAAATAATAAAAGCATCATTCATAATATTTCCCTTACGCGTGTGTGTGTGTGTTGTTGTGCGTGTGTGTTTGTGTTTGTGTGTACGAGGCATGTATATGTATGTGACCCATTTTGCTGTTCACTAAATAATTTAGTTAATTAATTTGCACACACAAATGGCAGAGTCTAAAACACTGGCCAGACTTAAAGTTCTTACACTCAATTAACATCCAGAATTATTTATCTAAATTGTAGCAGACATATGCAATCACAGACACACACACACACACACACACACACACACACACACACATGCGCTCACCTTTGTTGTCAGGTGTGCAAAAGAAATGTCTTGCATATTATTTGTGTATGAATGTGTGTGTGTCTGTGTGTGTGTGCGTGTGTGTGTGAGTCTGAAGGGACTGTGAAATTTCAAAGGCAGCAGCAGCAACAGCAACAGCAACCACAACAACGGTGGAAACGACAAATGTTCCAATTGTTGGCATTTGCAATTATTCATACGCCACGTAGACAAATGTGCTGACAGGACACGTAGCAAGGACATACAGGACAGTGGATAGCTGCACAGGAAATGCAGGACATTCCAGTTTAGATTTGTTGCCGGCTTGTAATTGTCGCAGATAATTAAGTCCCAAGCACTCGTTACACAACCAGATACTATTCCACACCAGCTGGCCAGAAGTGCGGAACGTGCAGAGCAATGGCCAGCATGAAGTATGAGCATACATTAGGGAACCACCTGACCAGCTCTCCATTGGCCCATGCTCCCATTTCGTTGCTCCCATATTGACGGCTTAATTGCCAACGTTCTGCAGAGATAAACAATCAAGTAAATGTGCCATTCTCGAGTGAGCTACGACTCCGAGATCCCCTGAGTCCAGCTGTCAAATATAATTTAGACTTATTTGTTGAAGTGCCTGGCCATATTTATGCATTCAGAAAAGGGGTTAACCTACCGATCCGATTATATCTTGGAATTAAATTCAACATTATGTTCGCTATAATTTGATATCTATATGGCTTTTGACTATATATATATATATAAATATATAGTTCATTAATTCAAATATATAAATTTAATGCAGTCTAAGATGCATCTCCTCCTGTTACATACTTTTGCCTAAAACCCATATATCCTTTTCACCCTTTTTCAATTGGATCAGGGTACACCAAATAAAAAGTTTCTTTTCATATCTTACTGGCAAGCATCATTTGTAATTTTTAATTGAATTATCTGTATTTATTGAGCAAAACTTGTGACTAATTAGCATTACAATAACCTTCTCCTTCGTGACCTTCAAGCTGTCTGCTTTCCACAACAAATTAAATTGTGTTAATTATAAAAGTCTTCAATCTTCTTATGATAAAATAGAAAAACCTTCGACTGTTTTAGCAGCAAGCAAAGCGAAAGTGGCAAGAGGCAGGCAATTGGTGACCTGAGTCAAGGAAAAGAGCATCCAAGTTCTGAATATAAGCCAAGAAGAATGCCTGAGTTTTGGTTTTTTCCTCCAATTATAAGATGCAACTTGGGATCATTTTTGTATGACTTTGCTCTTTATTTGCCATTTCTGCCATTTCTGTCTGTCTGTCTGTCTGTAGTTATTTAGAAGCTGCCCATTCGGTATTGTTGCCATCTGCAAATGTCCGTTGTCCTTCGTAGCCCTTTCCTGCTGCTCATTATGGCTGTCAGGAGTGAGAGAAACGGCAAGAAGATTATAAGCAAAGTGTTTCAGCTTTTAGCCTTTGTAAAATATTAAAACACATAATTTAAAAGTAAAACCAAAACAGGGAACCGTTTCAAAGAACAATGCCAACACCCGAGAGACCCAGTCCACGTCGAACTCCGATCCAGGCTCCGTCATTGCCCAGTTGCTGCCAGATTAAAACGAAATGCGTCTAACTTGTTATTTTTAGATGCATTTCGTTTATGGCCCACACAATTTGTTGCAAAAGAAGTTGAATCTGAAGTTGGCAGTGTTGAAGTGAAGCACAAAGCGACTCAAGCAGAGGGGAATGGAAGAGTTGGTTGATGAAAAGCGCGGTAGTGCGGGAGATGGGACAATGGGAGTACCGGGTGGTATTAAAGCACTTACGACTACCAGAAAATGCATTTTATTAAATGATTTAAGCCATTTTTAGCCTATTCCTAAAAGAAATGTGCACTGCAAAAATAATTGTAAATAAAACATAAATAAAAGATTAATTCAAAAGACAACAGAAGTTTTGGGCATGCCACAGATTATCGAGAAATCGCCTGACCATTGATTATTATAGAGGTTCTTATAATATACATGGATACACTCAACCCAATATTTGCATAAATGGCTTTCAATTTTAACCAAGATTATTCTTGGGAAATTAAAAAAAAGAAAGATTATAACTCGGTTGAGGCAGCCTACTTAAATCTATGTAAAATACATCGATTTTTTGGGCATTTAGTTGCCGGTGGCTCACTCCTGAATATTTTTGCTTTTGTTTTAAATAAACATTTGCCCTCAAGCTATAAATTTATAATAAAAATGAATTTAACCTAAAATAATATTAAAATGTGAAGCATTTCATTTTAACTTTATGCAGATTTTATTGAATCTAAAACGAGTGGTTTTTGCTTGTGTTTTCCTGGTGGTTGACTTCTCCCCCTCTTTTCTTCATGGAGCATGTTCTATAAATTGTGTTATGCATGTGCATCCTAATCTGTCCGTGGATAGAAGCAAGTGCTGGTCAGCTTGCATCTCTTTTCGAGTGGTGCAACCATGTCTGAAACCAAGCCATAAAACCTGCATGTGGCAGCCCCCCAACACCGTTGCACCAAGTTTTAGTTGAGTTCGGAGTTGGAGTCCAGTTACGAACAATTGGCTTTTGCTAAGGACATGAAGCACATTAGAAGTGGATCAGTGTTCGTGTTACTTTAGGTACCTTAATAATAATATGCACACTTAAATTATCCTTGATACAATTATTTTGTGTAGTAAAATTCACTCTTAAACCACAAACTTAAACAATGTATAAAACTGAATCCAGCGAAACCTTGTATTAATATTAATTGCAAGCCAAATCCAGTGTTACTCAGATAATCCATTCCACAATTCACGTCCCTAAATTGTCATCCTTGCCTCGAATTCGCCGCTACAAACGCTAATTGGGGCAACAAGAGAACAATAAACATAACAAGAGCAACATCAGCTGTTTTGCCCACTGAGCCATCACCTTTTTTACACTTGAAAGCTGACTGTCTGCCCAATTGGGCCGAATGACCAACTCCGAGGAATAAAAGCGCAATATTCAATTGTTGCTGCTGGAGTCCATTGCGACCAGGAACTGACCAAAAGCTGACCCACTGCTTCAACAAAGGGAGAACAATAAAAAAACAATAAAAGAAAAAAATAAGAAGAGAAACACCAAAAAGCAATAAATGCAAGAACAAAATAAATTGTAAACCAAACCAAAAAAAAAAAAGAAAAACCTTAAATAAACATTTTTTGAGTGCCCGACTTAAATAGACCTGGCGATGTACATTATTTGTACTGAGATATAGCTCAGCTGATACATATTATGCTGAACAGATAGTCATAATAGGACCGAAAGATGTTCCAATTGAAGAGAAACCATCGTCCTCCTTGTCCTTGAGCTTAAACATATTTCAACTGGCAAAATACTTTATTGACCTGCGATTGGCTTAGTCAGATTTGGTATGCGATATTCCAGTGAAAACCCAAGCAGACAAGCTGGCATACATATATATACATATATATATATATATAAATATATATATATAGTTAGTTACATTTGTGCTAAAAACAGAGCCAGTCGACTATTCCTGCTGATCAAGAATAGACATCGCATACATATACATTTTCATAGCAAATTGAAAGCAAACAAAATGGTTGACGGGGAACAGCAAGGACTTTGAACAGTATTTAAAGCACGGCTCTCCGGGCACTTCTGCCGTCAACGGGAAGTGCTGGGCAAACAAGAACATCGCGAAGTAATCAAAAGCCAAACATGGCCAGTGAGCACCGGGAAAAAATGAAAAAGTGAAAAAAGAAGCAACTTGGCTGCAATGTTTGTCTGGCAATTCGCCGCAGTTTGTCTATTGACCGATGAAAGTAATTTTGATAGAACAGGTGGCAGTTACCCCAAAAAGGACATTTGACGCAGCTGCCAGCAGCTAAACATTGAACTCGTCCTCGGGCTCGCTTTCCTTGGTGTCTGTATTCCGATGGTTGGGCAGCAGCCGCAGGTTTCGATCCGGCAGCAAAATTTTATCAAATTGTTGTCTACTCAGCAGCTATTCCCGCTACTGGCTCTAGTGGACGCAACGTTCGGTCTTCGACTTAACCTTTTTTCCGGATCGGGTTCGGGCTTGGAGCGCGGTTCGGCAAAGTCAATCCACGGCTGCCGCAGATCGGGCAGGCTGCGATATTTCCGGCGACCACGTGTGCTGATAAAGTGACGCCTCAACGTCCATCTGGCGTCGGTCATCTTGATCCAAAAGATCAGCAGCTGCTGATCGAGCTGCATGATTTGGGTGCAAAAGTCCCAATCCCCGAGCCGAAAATGGCCGCTGTTATGGGACCCATCAGCGGTGAGATGAGCATACTGCTGGATAGGAATAGATATAAGATATTCACCAAAACAACACACAAAGTCAAAATTGATGGTCGCATCATGACGCACCACTCGCATCACCTCGTTCACATTCCATGAAAGTCTGCCAGCCCACTCCATGTGACCAGAACACATTCTTCAGCATAAGTTGCAACACAATCCGACGCGGCACCTGTGCCAGTGTTGTATCGTCTGGCAACTCCGGCAGCTGCAGAGCTCTGCTCTTCCGTGGCATCACCCCTGGCTCCTAAGTTATGTAAATGCTTGGACTGCAGTTGAAACTGGCACTTCTCCTCCTGCTCGGTGGGCACCGTCACCATTATACTAACGGAGGCATTCATCTTAAAATAAAGATTTGGAATTAATAAATATTGACAAACGTTCACCTAACACACTCAACTCGAAAACATCCGAGGCTAAGGAATAAATTGGACAATTCATCTGGATGTAGATTCTTAAAAAATTTCCACAACTGAACTACTTTGGCCAAGCTGATGGAATGTATTTAAATTATCAAAATTATGTTAGTTACAGATTTTCGATTTTGTTTATTTTTAAAAATTTAATTTATTTTAATTATTAAAAGGACTAAATGAGAATATGTAATTTTTTGGCATATTTTTCAAATATTCAGAGATAAAAGATAAATATGATTGTGTAAAGTGATTTTGAACTATATTCAAAATGTATCGAAGATTTGCTTCAGACGGCCCATTTGGAGCAGGACGGCGGGGGAGAGGCTTTGTAGCAACTGGCACGTGTCCTGTTGCCACACAGTGGAGACAGGAGCAGGACGAAATAAAGCAAACAGCAAGCTAAATGTCAACCGACTGCAACAACAATGAAATATTATGAGGCCGTTTGGCTGACGACTGCGGCTTGACAGTAATAACACACACATATATATATATATACACACGCACAACACAAGGGAGAGGGGTGTGTGAAGGGGCAGAGAAGCAGCGCAAACGCGTAAAAGCGCAAAGAAAATCGCATAAAAAATGCACGCAAAACGAGCAGATTCTGTGACTATAACAACAGCAGCTCGATGCAAGCATTCTTCTGTAAACACACGAAAACACACACACACACACTCGCACACACACTCACACATACACGCATACACACATATATGTGGCATTTTTTGCTGCCAAATTCCTCGGTGTCCATTAAACAGCAGCATTTTTTTTTTGCCACGTCTTTTTCCATCTGCCATTTCGCAGTCGCAGTGTATATGTGGGTGTACTGAGTGTGTGTGTGCGTGTGTGGGTGTGCGCGCGTGTGTGTGTATGTGTGTGTGTGTGCTTTACCGAGATCAAGCGTCAAAATTACATTGTTGGCATACGCTGTGCAACTTTTTGCGCCATTCGACTGGGCTGACCAGTAATCTTTTTTTTCTTGTTGTGCCTTTTGCGGTGTTGCCGCCTCGTGTTTCCTGCCAGCCCCACCAACTGCCCCTGTCCCTGTCCCTGTCCCTGTACCCATCGGTGCCTCTCAGCAACAGCGTGTAACTCCGGTTATTGCGACTCCTGCTGCTGCCGTTTGGTCACCTCGAAATCCTGTCCGGCCATCCCAACCAGTCGGTCAGCCCATTGTCTGCTCAGCTTTAGCTTCTCGTTTTTTGACTGTCCACAAAATGTGGGCGGCAAAAGCTAAGGGAAAAAAAGCATCAAACACAAGAAACTCAGCTCAATGGGAAAACCGAAATGCAAATACCTTTTCCCCAATTAATGCATTTACTTAAGTCAAGAAGCTATCCTTGTACAGGTAGTAAATAGCTCATATTTTGTTCATTGAAAATATAATCAGATATTATGTATATATAGTGGGTTGAGCTATATATTTCCGTGGTGAGTAAAAAAAAGAGGATTATTTTTATGGGTCCTGTGTATAGTCATAATGCGATCAAGTGACAATCCCAGATACGAGGGTATTGAAAGCCCGACAAAAAAAAGACTTTACAATGGATAAAGAGGAGCATGCTCGGCTCTGGACGCTGGTCACTGCGTTGGACAGGGGACACAAGACGCACTGAGAAGCGTTGATTGTCGCAATTTCTCGTTAAATTGAATTCAGTCGTTCAATGCGAGCCCCAAAACCCCAGCTGAGGGCGGAATGCGGATTGCTGAGAGTGCTGAAATGGGGGGCAACACTGCTACACTGCTGCAGTGTTGCAATGCTGCAAGGCTGCACTGCTTATTTATGACGAGTGTCGTCAACGGACGGACAATGGACACCTTACAAGGGACAATGTCCAGCGACAATGGGCAACGAATCACAACAGCGACAATGCCGATGACAATGATAATGAATACGGCGTATTATGCGATTACGATTACGATTACGATTGCGATTGCGATTACTATTGCGATCGCGTGTTTGGTTTTCAAATTGGCCAAAACACATGCACAGCTGACTGGTTTAAGCTCAACATTATTTTAACCCGGTTAATCGCTTCCAGTTGGTTTTCCCTTTTTGTAACAACAAGGCGTTTATTGCCACTGTGATTTCACTCTCAATTGAACGCTTAAAAACTATATAAATCGATTAAGCACTGGCAAAGGGAATGGCTATGTTTATTTACTGGCAATATTAATGAGCCACACGAATGAGCAATTGCCAATTTGCATATATATATTTTTATATATGTGAATGTGGAAACCTGGAAGGTACAAACCATTAATTTTTTGCATAAAATTTTAATTACGATACAACAATAAACGGAGAAATGCATTGCTTAAGCACAAGACACAAACTGAACAAAAGATACGATTAAAACAAACAAACAAACTGAAATGTTTCTTTCATTTTAGCATGTACATGAACCAGTCATCCAAATTCGGTGGTTGCATTGACTAAATTCCTCTGGAGCAACACAAATTATAGCATCATTTTAGGAGCACACATTGCATGAGAGATCATCGAATTTCAGTCATCCTTCAACATATTTCTCAGTTAGGTTAAAAACAATCTTAAATTATTAAAGAACTGCAAGAATTTTAAACTCGAGCACCTAAGGCAACCAATTGAAATATTCTAAAGACATTTCCTCATTTTAGTTGCCAAATTAGTTGCCACTAACACTTTGATTGTTGCAACTAAAATTACAGGTAAATAGCCACAGGAAAAGCCAGCCAAATGCAATTAATGCGCCACATTTAATTGCAAGTTTACAGTTAATGGAATTAATTGAGTTGCATGGCATGTTGAATGCCTATGAATGAACTGTGGCAAATAAGCATTGAAGCATTTGCATTGTGGGGCAATCACAACAAAAAAGGGCAAAATTGGGCAAATTTGGAAATCTAGTAAGCAGAATGCATTCAGAATCAAAAGATAGCTGCTTGTGGAGGCAGATATATAATTACTAGATATATCTATTATGTCAGAGAGCAGAGTTTCTCTCATTACATAAACTGCAAAAGCAACAACAACAACAATAACAACAATAGCAACAGCAAAAAAACAACAAAAACAATTGCTTAAGTGGCCAACTTTAGTTGGGATGAGGCAGCAAAGTGTGTGGCATGAATTGCCGGTAATGAAAGTGCCAAATAAATAAGGTGAAAACACGCGTGCGTGTGTGTGTGTGCGTGTGTGTGTGTGAGCAGCAGCCTTAGCTTGTTTGGCAGCTTAAATGCCAACAATATCGCATTCGCCTAACGTTATCCTTATGATTGTTATACTTAAGTTAACAACAGCTTAAACAACAGCTCTCAACTCAGTAATCAGGCACACACACACCCCCACACACACACACGCACACTCACACACGCACACAGAGAAAATGTGTGGCACAGTGGGCAATGACTGAAGTGTTGAAATAGTTCAAAATGTGTATTTGCAACTTAATTATTTGAATTCTTATCATTTATTATTCTCATCATTTAATTAATTTTATATTAATATTTAAGCTGAATGAATTTTTTAATTAATATTATCTGTGCGTAAATATATATTTAAAGAATCGTCAATCAATTATATATTATTTAAATATGGTGAGAGGTGATGGGATAATTATCATTTGACCATATTTCACAAGCTTTGCCCCACTGTACTGGTAACAGTCGATTCTAAGGATTTCGAATTCATTAAGAGAATACATCTAGTCGGCGACCAGGCAATGCTAAAATGAATACTAACACAAGTGTCTAACGCAATGTTAGTGGCAGTGGCAACGAGGCGGCACTTGGCCAGGCTTTTAGCCATGTGGCAGGCGCAAATCCCCATAATCAGAAAGCTTTTTCACTTTATTTGCGTTAGTTTCAATTATATAAACAACGGCAGCAGCAGCAGCGGCAAGTATAACCAATTACCGCTTGATTTAGCACACGCACACAAATGCAAACAAAGCTTAAACACGCACACACACACACGCACACACACACACACCCACACACACACATACACAAACAAGCAGCAGCATCCATGACAAACTTATTGAGATTCATTGAGCAGATTGTGAAGCTTCACTTCAGTTCAGTTGAGTTCAGTTCAGTTTAGTTTAGTTGAGTTGAGTTGGGCTTTCAATATGGACGAATTGCACAACGTTATCTCGCCGCCAATCTCTACACACCGCTACCCTTGACAACCCCCCGGCCCACTACCAATTCATTATGGCCAGGTTTGAATGGCAGACAATAGCTAATGCTTCAACTGGCAAATACAAATGTAAATACAAATACAAATGCAAACGCGCTCAGCTGAACGTATGTGTGTGTATGTGTGTGTGTGTGTGTGTGTGTGTGTGTGTGAGTGTGTGTGTATGTCAGTCAGTCAGTGTATTGTTTACTTTGCATAAAAGCTCAGCCATTGAAAACTAAAATACTGCACAACACATTAAGACTTTGTATTGCATAGCATTAGGCGCCGTTTCATTTATATTTTATGCACACACACACCCACACACCCACACACACACACCCACAAAGATAGGGAATGTGCAAATGTTTAAGTGCGTCGTCGTTTTATCGTCCTGTTTTCAGTGTGCAGTTGAGCTTAATAGTCAAATAAACAGCAATTTTCTTCTGGCAGCAATTTTCCGTTGCAAAAGTTGGCATTTGGCTTTCACAATCTCTCCCACCGACCCCTCACCGCACCACCGTCACTTTCATGTTTCACACTCCAAATATTTAGCAATAATTCAGAGCCCGAAAAAGGCACACAAAAGTTTTCTTATGTTATAGAAATATTTTATATGTGATATATTTGAATTTTATGACAAAATTTACATATACCGAAAAAAATAGAATAATAAATTCAATTCCAGAAACTCCATTTAATTTCTCAACTAAAAAATTTAACCACATTTTTCAACGTAATTGTTATAAAAAAAAAACAAAAATTACGCAGCAAAAAGAGCTAAAATAAAACAAAACTCAGAAAAATTATTTCTGGTTACTTGGCAGTCAGTCAAAGAAGCATATTTACTTACCTAGATAGTTATGCATACACACACACACACACACACACACACACACACACTGAGCTGCCTCAATCAGCAGCTAAGCAGCAGATCGATATTCAAACACGCATTTCAAAATTTTGCGGAAGAATTTTATTCGCCATGTTAACATGCCGTCTGCATATGTTTACCAACGAATTTTTTGTTGCAAAAAAAACCAAATTTTCCTAATGGCATTTGCTACATGAGGCAAACACTGCGATCGAATGACAACAACAGCAACAACAGCACAGTAAGAAACATCATCATCATCATCGGCACCTACGCTGGCTGCAGGCAAGTGTGACAGATATTTTAGCAAAATGTGTGTGTGTGTGTGTGTGTTTGCATTTTTTAGTGTGCGTGTGTTTGTGCATCCTCATGGGAGCCAGTTTGCTGTCGCTGATTTTGTTCCATCGCCTTGCCATCTGTCGTTGACATCCGCATTGACATCCGCATCCACATCCACATCCACATCTGCAACTGCAACTGCAACTGCATCCACATCTGCATCTGCATTTGCACTGTTTGCATTTAGCAAACCAAAAACCTGAGATGCATGATTTTCCTTGGTCAATGCTGCTGCTGCTGCTGCTGGTGGCTGTTGTCACGGCTGCTGCCTCTGGTGATTTCCCTTCAAATTTGACAGCAGCAATTCGAGTCTTGCCAATTCGTTTGGCTGCTTGTTTGTGTTTTGAAGCAAAGCCAAATTGCTTGCCCAATTTTCGATGCAGCCGACTCATAAAACCTAAGCTGGCATTTCTTTTGAATGAGTTGAAGTTGTCTATGTGAACTGAGCAGTGGCAAGAAGTGTTTCCTTGCCAACTTGCAACTTGCAGTTGCGACCGCATGCCCAGCCAAGCGACCAACTTAATCCCGCATAATCGCGCCATTTCCTACTTAGAACAAACGACAATTTCTCGTGTTCAAACTGTGAATGGAGGAGACCTGAAAGCGTGTAGGAGAGCAGTGCAGGGGGGGGGGAGGGGGGGCTGATGTCTGCAGCCGTAAACTGCGACCAGGCTATTAAATCATGATAATGAAAGCCCTTCGGATCCGGTTTGCCAGTGTGTAAATAAAAACGGCACTTTGCCTTTTTGTAATCCGTATTTTCCGTATTTGTTGCCCTCCATCTTCCTCCACTTATGCATCTTGTGAGCTTGTGCTCCTGGTTTCCGCCTCCAACTGTGCCGCTGAGTGAAAAAAAAAAACTGCAACTGAACAAATGAAGCAGTTGTCTCTGGATTCACTTCATTTGTAGCCAACCATTAAAAAAATGTGATATTTCGATTTTATTCGATATTTACGATATATATGTATTTATTTTTTATTTTTCTTTTTTTGATTTTCTTTTCGATTGTTCAAGACACCAACAGAAAAAAATGTTATATTTATGTACATGCATTACAATTAGTTTACAATTTGTGTTTTTATTTTTAGATAGCATAAATATTACGCTTAAATGCTAAAAAAAAAAATATCTGTGTTTTATTATAATATTTATACTCGTATATCTTTGAAAATGTTTCATTAAGCAGCATTTAAAAAGCAACGCAATATTTTCTTTGTATCTTAATTACAATATTCAAATTCAAATGCAGCAGCAATTTACAATATTTAAAATTACCCGTCGCATATTAATGGCTTTCCACTTTGAAAGTATATTTACACAGAGAGAAGGCTTTACATTAAAAAAAAAAATTGTTATTTGTAATAGGGGAAGGGGTGAGTGAAGGGTGGGGACATAGTTGGGCTAATGGGTTTTATGGTACACATAAAGTAGATATAATAATATCAATAATAATAGCAGTAATCATATTCTGTGCGGGTGAGTGGGTTTTCGTATATGTGCTAAGAACTAGGTTTAACTTTAAATAATCACAAATAAATATTGCTAAGGTATACAGCAGCAACAGCAGCAACAGCAACAGCAGCAACTGGCGAGTGCTCCCCAAAAGCACATACATATAAAACTATTGTACGAAATATAGTTTATTTAAAATTAAATCAACAACATAAAAGACGCAGCAAACTAAATAACACAAAAAAAATTACAACATCCAAAAGTACTTGCAAACAAAAATAAATTTATAAAATTAGATCATAATCGAAATTGTGAACAGAATAAGTATGTATAAAAAAATTAAATGAAAAACGAATTTAGTAAATTTAGAAAATGATAAAAAGAAAAAAATTGCAAATAATTGTAGACAAAACTGGGAGCCAAGTACAAAGTGGAAATTAAAAAAAAAAAGAAGAAAAAACAATTGGACGCCATTGCAACTGGACGAACGGACTTCAACATGTAATTGAAACGTTGTTGCCGCCGGCATCGCCCCACCCCACAAAATGACAGCAGTCCCAACAGCCCAGCGGACTCCAGCGATTCTCGGCTTTGGCGAGAGCAGCTAGGAGCAGAGCCGCTCCGGGAGAGCGTCATTTGCACACAGGCTAAAAAGGCTCGCTGTGGCGCTAAACATTAGCGTTATTTTTTACATTACGGCAATGCTGCTGCTGCTGCTGATGTTGATGTTGTCGCTGTCACTTTTGAATTGTTGTCGTTAGCACGAAATGTCCTAAACAAACGCAACAGCAGCGAACGATCCTCCCCCTGCTCGTCCACCTCACGATCGAAACGCCAGCCAACATTTGGCAGCCACCAAAATGGTGAAATGGTGTCGGCGTTGGGTGTTTGTACAGTTAATGGTGAAGGTGTTGTTGTTGTTGTGGTTGTTAATGTTGTTGTTGTTGTTGTTGCTACTGTTTTTGTTTTTGTTTTTGTTGATACGGATTGTGTGGTTTCGCCAATGTTGGCTACTCTAATTTTTTTACTATTCATATTGCTACGATTCGTATTAATACTAAAATATTGTTTGGCTGCAGTTGTTGCTTGTGTTGCTGCTGTTGTGGCTGCTGTTGTTGTTGCCATTGAATTGCCTGATATTAAAGTGGCTTCATGCGTTGCCATTGTCTCTGCTGTTTGCTCTGTTGAGCTCAGGCCCAGCCTTGGCATGAGCTTTGACCAAAATGTTGTAGTCTCTATTTCAGTTTCTGCTGTTGCTGTTGCTGTTTCGGTTGCAGTTGCAGTTGCTGCTGCTGCTGCTGCTGATGTTGCTGTTGCTGTTGCATCGCTAGGTTTTGCTGTTGTGCTAAACGCGTCCGAACTGCTTTCGATAATTGGTGCTGCTGCAATTGTTGTTGTTGTTGCTATTGTTGTTAGTGTTGCTGTTGGTGTTGTTGTTATCGTTGGCTTTGTCGTGTTGCTGCTGCTGCTGCTGCTGGTGTCGTTCGTTGATTGTTGCTCATATGGCTTTTTTCGCAGCTGCGATAATCGCCGCTTGCCATTAACCAGCTCGTTTATAATGCGCAATTCATGCTCGAAATTAATTTCATTTGCCGCCTTCCCGCTGTCGCCCTGACCACCGATTGTATTTGTCATTAAATTTTCACTGGATATCGCCATATCGCTCAGCACATCCAAGTCACTGTCAGCATTACTGCTGCGGTTGCTGCTGCTGTTGGTGGTGGTGGTGGTGGTGCTGCTGCTGCTGCTACCACTGGCAGCAACATTTCTGGCAAAATGCTGATAATAAAACCGGTCATCATCTCTCTTATTATTGCCATTGGCATCTTGACGTATAGCAGCAACTTCGGTTTCTGCTGTTGCTGTTTCTGCTGTTGTTGCTGTTGTTGCTGTTGCTGTTTCTGCTGCTGCTGCTATTGTTGTTGTTGATATCGATGCTATTGTTGCTGCTGCCATTGATGTAGCTGTTACTGTTGTGGCCACCGTCGAACTCATCTGAACCGGTTGCACTTTCGATTTTTTCACGACGCTTTCATCGATCTTGTCTTGTTCTTCAGCGGGAACTCGCGCCTGGCTCGTTGGCAATATTGTTGTTGTGCGTGTCGCCTCAGTTGCTGTTGATGTTGCTGTGGCTGTTGTTGTTGGTGTAGTCTTCGTCGTAGTTGCGACAGCAATATCGGCATCGTCATACCAAGTTGGAACAATATCCGTCGTCGCTGCATCGTCATCATCAAGATCAGCGCTGAGCAGCGGCGAGATGCGGCGATGGCTGAAAAGTGGCATCATATTTAAGCTGCTGCTGCTGCTGCCGTAGACCGGCTGAAAGGCGTCGTCCTTGAGCAACTGTTCCAAGTCCGGCTCCGTCTCTGCCTCTGCCTCTGGCTCCGTGTTTGCCTCTGGCCTCGGATTCACACTTGAACTTGTCACCAGTTGAACCGTATCCACGGACGCGCCCACTGGCACAACAATTGCATCGATATAGCCAATATCCCCAAAGTTGCCAATGCGACTGTTGCTGCTGCTGCTGCTGCTGCTGCTGCTGCTGCTGCTGCTAGGTAGACTGATGGTTGTTGTGCTTGGCAGCACACTGCTGGCATCGGCCAGCAGATCTTGAGCATCGGCAGTGATTCGATTATACGGCTGACGCTGCGTGCTCAGAACATCTGTACGATATGTGGCTATTGTGGGCGTGGCCGTGGTCGTTGCAGTGGCAACTGCTGTTGCAGCTGTTGTTGATATTGCTGTCGTCGCGTTGCCAGGATCGGGCTGCATTGGCTCGTTGGGCGATGTGAGAAGCTTCTTTTCGAATATATTAAACTTGAGTGGTGCATCCTCGCTGGGCAGCGCCTGATCCTCGGCACCAATCGGGCTGGTTAGCGTTGACAACGGTTCGCTCTGTATGATCGTGTCCAGCGGCGAATCGAAGATCAGCTCATCGCTCTCGCTGTTGCTGTAGTCGTAGTCGTCCGTAATGGGGATTTGGCTGACACCGATTTCGCCCTGCAGGCTGAGCTGGCCCTGCAGCTCCTGTGCCACGAAGTTGGTGGGATCGATGATGATCTGCGGTATGCAGCGATCGCTGTACAGTTGGTGGCCCGGCGGGCAGTGGCGGAAGGGCAATGCGAATATTGACTTGGGCATCACTTTTTTTGGTTTCTCCAGCGTCCGTTGCTCGTCGGAGAGGCGCAGCCATGCCTCCCATGCCGCACCCTGGGCGTTGCCCTCAATGGGTCGCGAGGTGATCGGTAGCGCCTCCACTCCTGCCCCCCTCCAGGTGCAGGTGTGCATGTGCAGCGCGGTTAGCGCCAGCAGCGGCAGCACCAGCCAGCAAACGGATGATTGTTGCCGCTTGTTGCCTCTCGATGACGATGCCATGGCGGTAATCCTGCAGCTCCAGCGCCGCTGCACCGTTACCAATCCTCCCACAATCCTACTGCACAATCCTATCGCTGCAAGCAGCAATGAAACAATGAGAGGTAAACAGAAACGGATTAGTTTAGACTGGTCAAAGTGTGTTGCCCTTGCAGCAAGTGGCAACTATGTTCGGTTAACCTGCTTATGCTACAATCCACCCCTCCCCCGCACACTGTCCAGTTATAGATATTCTTTGTGTCCTGGCAATAGCAGCTGTTATATTTATGTGTGTGTGTGTGTGTTTTCATTTTCTTTTCTTTTCCTTATTTGTTTTTTTTTTTTTGTTTTGTGGCTTGAGCATCTTTTGTGTGGCATGTGGCAGTATACCGGTTTATTCTTTGTGTATCTGGGCCGCACACCATGCGTGACACCATGGCATAAATTATGGGATTTGTCAATCCAATTCAAATTATATTCAAATTTTATTTACATTCTCTGGCACCGCCGAGGAGGATGAATCTTAATTTTAAATGAAAATCACCTGGCCTAGATATATATATATATATATATATATATATATATATATATATATATATATAATCTTATTTTATAAATATAAATTTTATTAATTTCTCATTAAAAGAACACTTTAAAATCGTAGCACTTTTTGCCAAATTTCAAAGCCAATGTTGCCACAGTGCGTTGCACGCTGGCGTCGACAGTAGTCGTCACACATCAAGATGAAAATGAAATGGGTATAATGACGGTGTGTGTGTGTCTGTGTGTGTGTGTGGCACACACAAAGACACACAGAGGGTTGTTGCATGCCGCATGCATATCAACGGTGTTGTCATAATCAACGGCTACAATAATAATAACAGCAACAACTGCATCAACTTGTTGCTGCCACAGCGAAAGCAGCATTCATTGTTGATGTTGCACTTTGCTTAAGCACACACACACACACACACACACGCACACACCACGCACACTGTTTATTTATAAAGACACACACACACACACACAGAAGAGTGAAAGAGAGAGAGAGACAGATATAATTTATATATGTATGTAGGTTATCTGCGGGTTCTTAGAATTTATGAGTTCAAGTGTGGCACATTGCAGCGGCGGCTTTTCCCATTGCTTTAACTGTTGCACTCAAGTTTATGACTGCTTCTCGTTTTGTTGCTGCTGCTGTTGCTGTTGTTGCTGCTGTTGTTGCTGCTGTTGTTGCTGTTGTTGCTGCTGTTGTTGTCATTATTACTTGTTAATAGCTTTTTAGTGGGCCTATTTCTGTGCGTATCGGTCATAAAGCTGGCCTCTGCCCTCTTATCCGCCTTTCCCTACCTCCCTCCCTCCCTACCACCCTCCCTCAACAAACCATTCTTTCTTTCCCTCTGCTTTTTGAATGGTGCGTGTTGAATGTGCGTGTGAATGTCAAGTACCTCTTTACACACTGGCTCACACACACACACATAGTCATATTTAATATATGCATGTGTGTGTGTGTGTGTGTGTGTGTAGTCTGGTCTTGATAGTGCCAGAACGTGTATTATATAAGACAATGACTTTGACACCCGCAGCATTCTGAAGTGCATCAGAAATTAGTCTAAGCCGCCTCTGCTTAAATAATAAAAAAAACAAAAAAAAAAAAACTACTGTGGCATGTGGATCATTGGGGTTTCTGAGTGTTGGAGGGATGGGGAGGGATTGGGGATGGGGGATTGGGGATTGCAGCTGCCATTCAATTGAGGCAATCTGGCAATTGGCAATTGAGCACACTCGTGAATCCATTCACTTGGCATTGAGCTAATCCCAATTGAGCAGTGAGTGGATCAGGACAGGCAAGAAGAAGAATTTGTGGATCGTTGGGCTTCAGTTGGGCTTCCTCCTCATTGTGATATCGATTATTTAATCTATATTTATAAAGCCATCCTCCAATCTGCACCATCTATTCTAGCTTCATCTGCTGTCCCTGTTATCCCGTTCTCCTGTTTTTCCCGCTCCCCCTTCCCCTGTGGTTGCTTGTCACGAGGCATCAACTGTTATTTCAGCGTTTCTGTTTTCTGATAGCCATCGCTTTCGCACCTCCCCCCGCCCCGCCGTACCCACTGTGGCCAGCCCAGTTACGTGGTCAGTCAAAAACAAGACCGACACCGACAGCCTTTTATATATATATATATATATATATATATATATACATATATATGTATAGATATTCTCGATGCCTGTCCTAAACCTACCAAACGCTGAGATGCTCGTGTTGAATCCTGTGCATCCTGTGTATCTCGTTTATCCGTTCATCTGTCAGTTGGATCCCCAAATTGAAATCAACTTCACACGTCGCAAATTTTTAATTTAAAATCAGCAACTGATGTCAATTTGGGGCCACAGCCAAGGGATCCACCAATGAACTCCGCTCGCCAACCCGCTTCCCCACTTTACATACTCTCTAACCGAACATTGAAGGGTATATTGGATTTATCTAATCTTATCCTTGCCTTGCGGCTAATTGTGATTTGTTAACGCGATTTATATTATTTATATTATCTTTTTTGCAAAGTTGGCCAGCTGACAGATCAGCAGCATCTCGTGCAGAGTATTATGCAGTCGGTCAAGTCGGACAGGGGAATTCTAACTTATTTCTTTTTGATGTGTTTTGCTGTTTCGGACAACATTTGATGTTTTATACGCGTGCGATCCCATCTAGGCCATAGGCGGTATGAGGTGAGGGGGGGGGGATGGGGTGGGGTAGTTGGACATGGTTTTGCTGGGTGTTTGCACATACATAATTCGAGGCAACGCACACATTGACATCCTGCTAATACATAACAGCAGCAAACCAACAACCAACAACAACAGCAGCAACAGCAACAACAGCAACAGCAACAACAGCAGCAACAACAACAACATAAGCAGAACACGTAGCAGTGGTTTTCGTTTCGTGCTCGCACGTATTCAATTCAATTCAATGACTCAATCCAATCCGGCATCCTGCAAAACATCAACTACACCAGAATAACAAAAAAAAAAAAAAAAAAAATTGTTTGAGTGTGTGCGTGTGTGGAGTGTGTGCAAGTGTGTGTGTGTATCTGTCCTGCTATTCATTTGCCATTTTTTATGTGTGCTTCGAATGGTGTCCGCGAAAAGCTACATCCTCGTTCCCCCCCCCAACACACCCGACCACAACAACACCAGCTGTTTTTTTTTTGGCTATACATCTGATTCAATGTGTGTGTGTGTGTGTGTGTTTGTGTGTGGTCAAAAATCTCTGTCAACACTCGCAGATAGCTAGCTGTTTTATGTTTTTACAATTTTTGTAAAAATTTTACACACACACACACACACACACAGAGAAACATATCTTTGTATGGATTTATTCATTGGTTTCCGTTTGTTTATTTTTTTTTTTGCAGCTCTCATTTGGCTTCACAATTTGGTCAAAAAAGGTGAGTTAACATTTAACCTAACAAACGTCATTTCTGATTCGATAAATTACGATACAAACAATAACATGGAAAACACAAGCTTTTATTAACCAAAAACCCAAAAACCCATCAGATTTGGCTTGATCTATTTTATATAAAGTTTTATATTGCTGGCAAGAAGTGGCATATTATGCATTCAGCAAGTGGCACAAAGATTAGGAGGCGACTATGTCAATGTCTGGTCTAGAATTATACAATCGAGCCAAACGAAATCTGGTTTTAAAATTATTGTTGTTGTTGTTGTTGTTGTTGCCTACGCACGTGGATTATTTCATGTTGCTGTTGTGGCTCCATTTGTATTAACCAGTTTTTGGGCTTCAGCTGAATTGTAAAAATTGAAAATGCAAAATCAAACAAAATACGAAAAAAAGAAGAAGAAAATAAAAGAATGCATTTTGTGGACACACCGAAGATAAAATACTCTTGCAATCAACCACAACAACAACAAAATCCGACTGATAAATAAAAAAATTAATTAATTAAAAGACTTGAGCAAAAATGATTTTTTTCGGCAGATCGTTCCAATGGAAACTATATGCTATATAGTAAAACGATAAATGCTGTGTTAGGGTATTATAAAAGTTGCCATTGCTGATCCTGCTGTCGGCAAGTGTCGACCTGTTGCCGATCCGCAACAAGAGCAACAACATGCAAAGTTGTCGAAGACGAAGACGAAATGGAGGCAACCACTCCACAAGTGGTTCGGAGTAGTTCAGCAGGCAACTGGAACGCAATTTTACACCGATCTTGTGGTATATTTATTGCGGATGCGGGCGGGCGGTGGTGGTGGTGCTGCCAGCGGTGGTGTCATTTAATTTTCATAGTCGTTTAACAGCTTAACCCAGCAACAGCAACAGCAACAGCAAACGGCAACAACAATCACTGCTGGCAGCTTTACAATCACACAGCTTGGCAACACACGCCAGCAACAACAACAACAGCAACAACAACAACAACAACAACAACAGTCAAGAACAGCTAAAAGGCGGCCTTTACCAATGGCCAAGCAGCAACTGTGGACGCCAAGTTGTCGCGTTAACTGTTGTTGTCTACTCGTTGTTGCTGTTGTTGTTGCCAACGCACTTGAGAACCGTTACAGTTCATGCTGAACTACCGGATTATTAACTGGGCATAAAGTCAGCTATTGAAATTCCTCTAGCAAACTTGAGCAAAAGGGGGAAAGTGATGTTGCCGCCAAGTTTGGCTATTTTTAGCCAACTGCCTGTTGACCAAGGCCTGTTGCTGTTGCTGTGGCTGCAATTAAAACACAGACTCCTTAGGCAATCGGCAAATTGATATAATATACGACTGCGAGTATATATTACCCGCTTCATCGCATATATCAATGAGATCAGCAGCATTGTTATTAGCAGAGCTGAGGAAGTAATCGATGCTGTCCGTCCGCCTGTCGACAATGTGAAGAATTAATTTGCCCATAAATTAGCTTTAAGCCAAGTAATTAATCCATACATGCGCATTGGCTAAATACATTTCTACTTAATAATTATATGCATAATAATATATTTTTCAAAATACAAAACTGTTGTTTCTGTTGGTCGATCGCATCATCAAAACCAAATTGAGACACGTCATCTTTTTGGCATCTTGGCATCTGCACCAATTTCACAATATTGCAACGGCAATAAACAAGTTGCAGCCGCATTTATGGCTGACATCATCGTCTCCACGATTCTATTTAATTGAATTCCAGCAGCGCAACTTATCTAATAAATACATATTTATATATATAAAATGCCAACAATCAATGCTCACTGTTCGCCCTGCGATCGCAACAACAACAATAGCAACATTGCCGCTAAATGAGGCATGATCATAGCCTGCCCTTTGTGGCTCACACACACACACACACACAATCATAAACAACACACAGATTGGAAAATTCAAAATTGATTTCCAAACAAACTGTGTGTGTTGCGTGTGAAAAAGGCGTGAGAAACGCAATTTCGAGCAGTTTTCAATTACCACGCAGCGTCTGCCAAATGAATGTGCCAGCAGGTGGCATGCCTCATAGCTCGCCACGACAAGCCAGGCCAATCCAAGCCAAGCCGAGACGAGCGGAGGCGATGCCAATAATCATCGATCACCATTGAAAAAACAAAACCAAATGAAATGAAAGCCAAATCGAGCAAAGCAAGAGCGTGCTCGACTAGCAGTCACCCTGTAAACACAAGCACAGATGAGTGAAATTTGATCTGCTTGCGGCACAGCCGTAGTCGCCGTCTAGCACTGATTACAGGGTATAAAAAAGCTTAATGTGCAAAAAACACACATTTTAAAAATCATTCGCAAATTCAGACAAATTGCTCGAGTTTCGTTTTCTATTGCTTATTATTGATGGGGATGCGGTTGGATGGTTGCTAAGGGGAGGGTAGCTGAATGGGAGGGAGGGCAAAACATTTTAAAGTGCTGACCAGCTGAATTGTGTCCAAGACACGCTGCAGAAAGAGAGAGATGGATGGATAAAAAGTGGCGTTGAAAGACAGAAATCAAGCGAATTGCGTGTTGCTTGTGTGTGTGTGGGTGTGCCTACTCTATGTGTGTGTGTGTGTAGCTCTGAAATGCGCACGCAGACGCGTGCCGAATTCATAAAAACGCATTCGAATCGATTTACATTTAGTCGCACATAGGCCAGCCAAAAACCTGCTGAACGTTGAGCGTGGCACGAAATTGAGCTCAAATAAAATTAAAAGGTAGCAACAAAACACAGCAGCAGCAACAACAACAACAGCAACAACAACAGCTGCCACAACAACAACAACAACAACCAACCTGCAATCGCCATCGAATAGAGGCCAAAAAATCAAACAATACTGCGAATCGCGTGCAAGAACCAATCAGAAACAAGACGTTCAGATTAAGTCGACTAATACATACCCTGCACACATTCATTGTATGCATTTTAAGCTCCCCCCCCCCCCTCCCATGACAACCTTACGTAATGCGATCAATTTGTTTGGCAGCAGCTTAGTCTGATATATGAAGCAGTAACTTAAAAAAAACGAATTAAAATTCTTTTCGGTAAAAAATTAAATTCTTTTCAATAAAAATTATAAATTATTGCAGCCAAGCTGACAGCGGCAAGTTGAATCGGTGAATCGATATGACCATGCAAAGTGTTTAGGGCAACTTTTGGCACTTATTGTTTTCGAGTTTTTATCTGCGTGGCTTTCCACAATACACAAACACACACACAAACACACACACACACACAAACACACACACAGAAAGTTCGAAATTCGTAAGCGTAAAAATGTTGTGGCATCAAAATTTTTGTTGATTGTTTATTGTTATTGTTGCTGTTGTTGTTGTTGTTGCTGATTGCTTTGCATGTGCTTTTCATTTTGGCTGCTGCCTCACTTTGTTCATACAGCCAAAATAAAATTAAACATTTGTTTGAGAACAAGCAAGTGCGAAGCAACTGGAAGAGGTCATGGCTAAAAGATGACCCCCCGCCACCAACGGCCCCCTGTCGGCCAATCCCAAAAGGTTGTCTCTCAGAACCTGAAGCTGCCTCAATCTGTTGCCAGTTGTATTAACAAAACCAATACCATCAGCAGCAGCAGCAGCAACAGCAACAGCAGCAGCAACATCTCTGCCATTGTTCTCGCTGTTATATTTACAAAACACTCCGAAGACTCGGAAGACTCGGAAGACTCGGAAGACAGCAGCGTTTGTTTACTTTCCCAAAACGAAATGTATCTCTCGGCACAGGTGTCCGTCTGTTAGTGAAGTGTTTTTTTTTGTATCTTTTCATTTATTACTATAACATTTTAGGCACTTTGTTTATGTTTTCCACTTAACAGTTTTTAATTTGCGCATTATTTGGCAAGTCTATGGAAAACTATTTGCAAAGCTCCCCAAAACGCAATTAAATATTTCAAAATGTTTACCATTTACTCACTTGGATTATATATATATATATATATATATGTGGAGGATCTTAGGTGTTAATTCGAGCAGCAGCAGCAGCTCAGTGTAGCCCAAGGTCGACTTCTGCAGCTGTAACAGTATCTGTTTTTTTCTGTTACTTCAATTTGTATCTCAAGTCGAACTCAAAACTTGAAAAACATTTTACACAATGCACCAAAGAAAAAAAAAAAGAACACACACAAACACACACACACACACATAAACACAAATAATAACCGTTTAGAAAATGCTCCGTTTTTTTGGCTCGAAAATTTTGAAAATATTTTGTATGGGGCACGTTGTATGACTCGTTTTGCTAGAGATCTGAATGCAGACTGAGTAGAAAATACACAACATTTTCGTATCAACTAATAGTCAAACAAATCGCCGAGAAGACGTCGACGCTGCTGCCGATGCCGACGACGGCGTCGACGTCGACGACGGCGACGACGAGCAAGCCAGAAACCAAAACATTCGCCGAGAGCGGAAAAATAAATAAAGAACTAGACACACAGAGGAGAGAGAGACAGAGAGACAGAAGAGAGAGAGAGAGAGAGAGGGAGATGGGTAGAGAAAGATAGAGAGAAAGAGAGAGGGAAAGAGAAAGATAGACACAAATGCAAGTTGAAATTGCAGAGAAGCAACAGACAAACTGAGCAGGCGACAGACAGATGAGCAGCCGGGTCAAAGAAAAAAAGATAAGCTTATGCAACTTGGCTAACAAGAAGCCGCTGGAACACTGCAACACTGGAACACTGCCACAGCGGCAACAAGACAACAAGCGCAACAATTTATGGCCACAATATCGGCGATTATATATGATCGTATCAAAAGATGCTTGAAGAATTCTCGCTGCCTGGGCAGTTGCCATTTGGCGGCAAATCAGTTTGCCACTTGTGAAATGCAACGATCCTTGCCACACACACACACGCACACAAAGCGCACATAGCGGATTTGAATTGGTATGCGGAGTGTGGAACGTGACCAGGTAGGAACTTGTCGCCTACCTGCGCCCTCTCATTGCAGCCTTGATCCACTCCAGCAGCCGCAGCAGCAGCAGCAACGACGCAGAACGCTGTTTGTGCAACTGACAGACACAATTGTTACAGTTACGCACACTAACAGAAATCGAAAGAGAGGGAGAGAGAGAGAGAGTGTGTGTCAGAGAGAGAGAGAGAGAGAGAGGTGCGTCCTTGCATTGTATGCCCAAGTGAATCTGTGGCTGTTATCGCAGCACCAGCAGCAAGGTGAAAAGTATCTGAGAAATGTATCTCTATCTGTAAATGTATCTGTATCTGTATCTGTATCTGTATCTTGGCCATGTGTGCGCACACTGATAGCTGGCAAACAAGAAAATTATACCTTGATACGATTAATTGCCATGCAATGTACTTGATCTGGCCAATCTGGTATTATTGCCGGCGTGCAGCATGCGTCCAATAGATAAGCCAACAGCGAACAATCACTCCCAATCAGCTCAATCAGTTCAATCAGTTCAATCAGCTCAATCAGCTCAATCACACGGAACTCGAACGGTCGATCGGAATGTCAAATGAATATATATTCACAAAGATATATCTTGTTAGATCTGTGTAACATTTAATCGACAGACAACTCATCCCAAATGTTGCCCAATAACTGAGATGCCAGTCAAGGTAAGATAGTATCTGGTTTTGTTGATAAAAAACTATTCAAATCATTTCGAAAACAAAATTCTTTACACAAGTTTTGAGGCCTGAACATCTTTTGGCCAGCCTTTTCCGGCTACTTATCAGGCTACTTAACAGGTGCCGATCTGATAGATACCAATGCATATAACATAGGTCAGTGCTTAAATATATATATATATATATATATATATATGTATGCCATACTCTCTCTCCCGTGTCTGCTCCATATTCCGAGTCTGTCACAGCTCCGACGCTTATCTCGATCGGATTCTGCAACCGATTCGATTTGAAGGTCTGTTTGCAATTCAATTAACACTCTCAATGCCAGACGCCGCTTATTGTTGTCATTGCTGCTGTTGTTGTGGTTGTGCGCTACAATTGCAAGATCATCAGCAGCAGCAGCAGCAGCAGCAGCAACAGCAGCAGCAGCAACAGCAAACAGTCAACTGACAAATGACAACAAGCAGCAGCCAACAATCCGTGTTTAGTTTGGCTGCAACTCGTCTATATTTGCATTTACGTATCTGCCACAAATGGGCAGCTTACGGCGGGCCTTATGATCGCCGATGTTGCTGCTGCTGCTGCTGCTGTTGCTGCTGGTCATTGTCTGGCTAAATTCAAAAAGTAGACAGCGCTGCACAAACAACAAACAACAACAACAATAATAATACAAAAAAAAAAAACATCAAGTGCATGTGAAACAAACTTTACACATGCCCATGCATGTGTGTGTGTGTGTGTGTGTGTGTGTGTGTGTGTGCTACTCAGACTACTACCTCACAAATGGATAGCCTCTAATTGCATGCAACAGAGCACTGAGAGTGCGCAACCCTCTGTGGGCCGACCGATAAGCATCGAAAAGGTCGACTGGAGACACATAAATATTCTCGGACAGCTAGACAGAGAAGGACAGAAACACAAAGATAGAGAGAGAGACAGATAGATAGAGACAGAATGATAGACAGTGGTCAACATGACAATAAATTTGGAGTCCATCAATTTGGGCGCCAACAAATGAGACTCGCTCCAAATGTAGCTAAATATAATATATATATAAATTGATATATATGTATATATATATATATACTCGCCCCCATTCCCCTCCCCTCTAAAGCCATTGAAAACGTAAGAGTGCCTTTGTAGGGGAAACAAGAAGCTGTAAAAGGCTCAGAAATCCCCTCTTACAATGGGTATATCAATTTGTTAAAGGACAACCCAAATGAAAAGCACAATTTGAAAGGGTATCAAAGAGTCGGTCATCGAATCTGTCTTGTTTTTATAATTACAGCTAAAGCTTAGCACAGGGAACAGAGAGAAGAATGACCAGAACTGAATTGTTGTCTTGTATGGGTTATGTGGATTATTTCTGGGCAATGCGCCAGATGGGCAAGGGGGCAGGGGGAAGAGGGTTCGATATTTTCTGTGGGCTCACAGAGCGTGTGACGAGAGTGGTGAGGAGAGGGAACATTCAATGCCCGACGACCAATTAGTAGATTTAGTAATCATAAAATGCAAACACACACAAAGCCGTAAATTAAAATGCTCATATTGTTAACTTTTTGGCAACATGCGGTTTTTGCGGCCTTCCCGAAACCGGAACTGAAACTGAAACTGGGATTGGATGGGGATGGGGATGGGGAACTACCAAGAGCGTAGAGAAAAAGAAAACAGATTGTGAATTGGGGTCTCTCCCGGTTCCGGCCTTGGGGCCAAACCAAACACCTACTTAAAATGTATGCCAACAAATGTTGCCCTTCCCCATCCTCCCTCCCACCAACGCCAATTCGGCAACACTCCCTCCACAAAACCCGCAAAACAGATAAATGTAAAATTTCAAAAAAAAAAAAAAAAAAAAAAACAAATACCCGCACTACATTTGTTAGCGGTGTAGCCAATGCCAACTTCCCCCCCTTCGGGCAAGCACACCGCACTTCCCACCACCCGCTGCCAACCCTGACGCGACTGCATAGCAATCAGTTGAAATTAGCTAATTAAAATAAGCGGCGATTGCATTGATGAAATGCATTCCGAACTATCGAAAATTAAATCAAATTCAATTTCATGTTTTATGAAATTCTATTTTGTATTCAACCCACGTGGTTGTTGTTTGTTGGTTTTTTTTATTGTTGTTGTTGCGGCTCATTGATGTTGTTGTTGTTGCTGCCTACAATTCCATTTAGCAGTTTTGTCAATAGTTTTTAGTTTTAAGTTTTTGTTTATGTAATTTTCGCAGCGAATGCGCACTTAAAACGCAATTCGTGACAAGTCGTTGAAAAAAAAATAATCAAACGAAAAAGAAAAAAAAAAGAGAAAACAATTGTTTATCATTTACCCGAATTGTATTTGTTGCTTGTTGGCATTATTTATTTATTTTTATTTTTTTTTTATGAAATATCGTACGCACAGAGCGCAGAATTCAAGGCCAAACCTTCATTTGTGCTACTTTTGATGTCTGAGTGTGTTTTTTTTATTTGTTTTTTTTTTTATGTTGTATGTTTGTTGTTGGCTTTGTGGGCGGCATGTAATCATAGCAAAATTGCCAAATATGCGGACAGGCTGAGTTGCGTTGAAATCGATTTTTCAGATTTCAGACTTTAGCAGCGAATTTGGTTTGAAGAATCTGCATGTATCTCAATTTCTGTGGCAAGATTTCTATTTGCTCAGCATGTGAAAGTTGCGCACTACAATTAACTGATAGGGTGCTTCACACTCGGATGAGTGTCGATTCGAGTGGATAAGAGAAAAAAAAAAAAAAGTCCATCTCTTTGAGGAAACACTCGAAACATTTCCAACATTGGTTATGAATACTTTGTAGCCCGATGCCAATTTATGAGCAACTAAGCAAACCCAAAAAAAAAAACTAACTTAGACTCAGAAAAAAAACTGATCACAATTGATATCAAAATGATTCAATAGGAGCTATAAACACTTTCCTTTCTTACCAATAGAAGAGTTCGACTAGAAAATACCCTGAAAGCAAGTCTTTACCTATAAAAAAGTGTATATTAATGTATGTGTATTCCATTAATTTTTATCGGATATATATATATATATACAAATCTATATATTTGCATTATTAACTTGATCTGCGCGGGGTAAACGGAAACTTAAATTTAATGAATTAAGCTTTTTAAGTTTATGATATCGGCAGTTCTCTAAATCAACTTGAACTTAATACTGATCACGAATTTATATACACATACATATACATGTACATATATATATATATATATATATATTACATTTTTTAACCATTTTAAAAATAAAATCAATTAAAAGAAAAATCAAAATAATCCGTTTTCTTACTTAACTTAAGATAACAATTAGCATGTAATTGGGGCAGGAATTCAACTCAATAAATACGAATGAATTTCAATTTGCAACAAGAGTGTGAAAATGCGGCAATGCACAGTTAAAGCTGGCTGCCATTTGGGCCCCCCAATTGCCATTGTGGCTTATGCAACTCATTTTCAATGATACCATGAATTGTTTGGCAAATCAATTTGCATATTGCGCGACGCATTTTGCGGACACTCAAACTATCCCATGTGAATGCCGGTGTGTGTGTGTGTGTGTGCACTCTTGGGCATCACACACACACACACACACATGGGAACACTCTCGGGGAAATGACGATTCACAAAATATATGTTTTTGTGTTCACACTCAATTAATGCCAATTGACTGCAAAATTGCAAACACCTTTGACACGTTTGCATTTGCCATGTGAAACAAATGGAAAAGTGTAAGCGATTCATCTCTGTGTGTGTGCGTGTGTGTGTGTGTGCGAGTGTGTGTGTGTCAATTTACTATCGGGCACATTTGACAGAATGGCACTCGCTTTATTTGTAGTTAGTTAGTTTTGTTGCTGCCGCAGAGGCTAAAGTTGAATGTAAAGTAAATCAATAAATAAATTGCCACATGCAAAATTCATGAGATAGCTGACATTACACAACAACAACAACTGCAACAACAACAACAACTGCAACAGCAACAACAACATCAAATATATATCAATAACCCAAACGAACAACAGCAGCCACAGCAAATTATTGTCATTTTGAATGCAATTGAACTTTTACGCATAAATTTACTAAAAATGTTGGCAAAAAAAAAATAAATAAATAAAAAAATATTGCAATTTAAATAATCTCGCATTGGGATTGGGATTGGGGTTGGGGTTGGGGTTCGGTTTCTGGGGAAACAGAGGCAAATTGAATTAAATGTAGCTGCTTAATTGATAAATAATTGTTATTTTTATTACTTTAAATTGCTTGGACACATGCCACGAACTACGAACTACGAACTGCGAACTACAAAAAACTAAAAGACACAAATATTTTCTATAATTTCCGCTGGACTTTCCTATTTGTATTCTTCTAATCTATATATATTTTATTATCTGATTTAGTGAAGAAATAATAACAATAAACTTGGGTCTCATCACTAAACGTATATTTAACTTCAAATAAATTCGAAACTTATCGACCATTGACTTATGCAGATTACGAAATATTCAAATGAGTTGATTTGTAATCTTAGAAATTGTTTGAACAAAGTTTCGCTAACTCGCAACTTGTCGCACTTCCGCCAATGGTTTGGGATTTTTTTTTTTTTTTTTTTTGTGTGATTTATTTAGCTTTTGTTGCTGTTGGCACATTCACATTTTGTTTCTATTTGTGACATGCAAATGAATGATGAAGTGCTAAATATAAAATCGCTTAAACTAGTCACAGATTTGTTCAGATCTGTCTGTGTGTGTTTTTGGGTTGGTAGCAAGCAGCACAATCTGCAGCCCAGTGGCATAAACCAAGAGGAAGAGCAACAGTGGCTGCTGCAAGAGGGACTTTGATGATATGTTTAATTGGTCGTCTTGCTGTTGGTCTCTTATCACTGGTCACTGCTTGGATACATCCGGGTGCGGAAAAGTTGAAGCCACCTTCGTCGTTGGCGGGGGGGAGAGGTTAAGGATAATTGCGTGTTTGGCATAAATATTGTGCAGGGTACAACGAATTAGGCATGCAACACTGGTAAATCCAATTAAATGCAAATCCAAACACCCCTCCCTCGACCACCCTCCCCACCGTCGATACCATGCATTAAGGTTGAGCTTGAGCTGTGCTGCCTCGTTGGTTGGTTAACCCCGTTAGTGGCAAATTTTGACAGCACAGCGAACTCGAGCTCCAAGTTCCGAGTCGACGATATACTTAAAATTCATTAAGTGTTCGAACAGTGTTTTTGTTGTTGTAAGCGATTTAATTTTAATTAAAATTATATAAACGAAATTGAAATGTTATTGAACCAATTCAACAGCGTCGAATCATTAATTTGGATCTTGTAATATTTATTTCAATGCACAGCAGCAACAACAACTGTCAATAGCAACAGCAACATCAACAGCAAAAGCAACAGCAAAAGCAACATCGACAATATTGACAATATTTATGCGCACCGAAATATTTCGGGGCAGTCTCGTTATTTATGGCAATTGTGATAAATAAACAGTTGCTTCGTGGAAAACCGCTGCCCGCTCTTAAATGCATTTCCAGCAGAATCGAGCACGTAAACAGTTGTGTTTAATCAACTAAAACAGCAGTGCGACAAAAAATACAACAACAACAACAACAACAAAAAATATACATTTTTATATAAAACAAAATAAAAATTAAAAGCTTGCACAATTCAATCAAAAGGGAAGCTTACCCATTCACAATTTCACAATTCACAATCAGCACTTAACCGCACCCCTCATGACAAACACCCCCCCCCCCCCCTCAAACCTTACCATTTCAGCTGGTAAGCGATGAGCTATGCCAACTTCAACTGCAATATTTACGCAATTTATGGCTCGAAAATTATCAGCACAAAATACGCGAGCCCAACAAATTAACAAAAATCAAAAAATGTATATATATAGATATATATATATATATTGAATTTATTTATATATATGTGTGTGTACTCACCCCAAGGCAGGCGACATATATGTCAAATGAAAACAGGAACAACAAATGCAACGCCAACAGTTTTTTTAATATTTGATATGTGAATGAAAATCCTTGCACAGGATGTGAATACTCCTCACTCCCGCAGTATGCGTTCGGTTTGGGCTCTGCTGCAACAATAAGAATATTAAATTAGTAACAAAATAACTTTAGATTTTCGAACTTCGGAAGAAATAGCAGAATAAGCAAAACATTAACATTCCGCATTGGATTAAGTCTGAGAAACTCTCCACTTGGCATTGAAGAATGTCGTTCTTAAAGATTTATTTAAAATTAAAAGAATATATATTGAAAGCATTTAGCTGATGATTTTAGCAACTTTTCCGGCTTTTAATCGTTTTAATCGTCAGAATGAACATGAATCATTATTTACAAAAATGTGTGCCACAAAATGAGGATGTAAGCTTGAAACGCAAATGCGCAAATGTTGTGCTGATTGTTGCTGGGAGGAAGTGGGAATTTTGGGCGTTTGGCCTATCAAGATAACCCTTTGCACAAAAGCCTTGAGTTGGGAATTCCCGACACACACAGCACAGTATACTTTTTTTTTCATTTTTACATGAAATTCAAGTTGAGAAGAACAACGACAACGACAACGACGAGAACGACAAATTTGAGCGGCGATTAAAGTTGTTTATACAGTATTACAAAGTGTTCTGCGGGCTATCTGAAAATGATTTATTTTTATTATTTTTTTATTCGACTGTGCTGAAAGTCCAACTCGCAGCTGGGAACCTTGAATAGAGCTTTAAGCTCTGGCTCTCGTTTCCATTCTTGCTCGCCTCCCATTCGTCATTTGACATTTGACATTTCACATTTGACATTTGCTGGAAAATTTCACCCATCTGCTGGGGTAATATTTTTTTTCCCCCATTTCATTCAATGTAACAAATCCAGTTATTTGTTGAATTTGACAGTTTAATTGTACGCCTCGATGAGCCTTTGCCTGGATCGATAGCGAATACCCAACCCTTCCCCCTAACCCCCCCACACACACACACACAGACCACCCCCTTCGTAAATGATAAGCCCCACTGCCACCCAAATTCCATCAAACGCAATGAGTTTTTCGTCTATTCCAATTTGGGATGTGCGTTTGCTTTGTTTTCTTTTCGATGCTGTTGATTTGAAAATCAAACAGGTTTGCCCCATTCAAGTTGTACACCATTTTCGGGCCGCAGGCAAGAAGTATTTTGGCCAATTCGTAAGGGACGCCTGCACAAAAATTGGTGGGTTTGCAGCCAATCTATGCGAAACAGCAGCGAATTGCAATCAAATTGTGTTTTATTGTAGAAACATTGAAACAATAAAAGTAAAATTTGCATTCAGACGACAAATTTCTATGTCGTCAATGAGTGGACACCAGATTTTCAGGTTCCTCGTTGTTGTTTTTGTTGTTGTTGTTGTTGTTATTGTTATTGTTTGGGGAATGGAAGGGAAGGGTTAGAGCTGTGGGTCACATTGGTGAAAACTTGTACTACACACACACACACACACACACACGCAAACATGATACAGCGCTATAAAAACAGCAAAGCGCAAATCAAGAAAGATAATAAAAATTGAACAATAAAAGAGAAAAACAAAAAGGCAAAAACAACAGTAACAGTAACATCAGCAGCAGCAGCAGCAGCAACAAACAACAAGCTAAAAATGCCGTCAAATGCCAAAAACACGTTTAAATGTCAAAATGTAAATCCACAGACGGCAGCAACAATAACAACAGCAACAAAAACACTAACACTAACAACAACAACAACAACAACAACTACAACTGCAGCAGCTGCAGTTGATGAGGCGCCGCTAAAGCAACAAAAATCAAATTAGCGCCAAGCAATGTCGCCGCTGCCCAGCGCTGACATCGACGCCGACGCCGACGCCGACGTTGCCGTCGCCGTCGATGTCAACGTCAGCTTTCAGTTGCAGACTCTTGCAATCGTCTTTCATTTGCGTCTTCTTCTTATTAATTTTTCGGCATTTTTGGCGTCTCTTTTTATTGCCGTTCATAATTTGCGCTTATGCATAAATAAGAAGAAAAATAAAGTAAAAGAGCAAAATACAACAACAACAACAACAACAAAAATAAACATGTTTAAATTAAACTCAAAATGTTGTACTTGTTTTCTACTGCTGGCAATAAAACGCAACAAAAACAACCAACAAGAAGTAAGCAACAGCAACAACAACAACAACAACGGCAGCAGGCAGCAATCAAAAATAAAAAATAAATGATTATTATATCATTATAGCCAAGTGCGTTAACGTTTATGGGCAATGAAAAACTTTTTAAGCCGGCTGCACGGAAAGGATGACTCAAGTGCGAAGCCCTCAAGATTTGAGTGGCATTCATTGCATCCATGGATGCGTAGGCTGCAAATCAGTCCAATAAATCTGAGTTTCAGCACATAAAACACTCTCACATCAAGCAAAACAATCCATTTATCAACCCAATCGCAGACTTGTCACATTTCACAAATGGCTTAAGGAAGTCATTTCAGGAGTGAGCTGATCATCAGTTGTTACCAATTATCTTACCTCCATATTCTCTACAGTTCTCCAGATTGTTCCCAAGTGAGTTGCCCCTCAAGACAGCTCTTCCTTTCACTGTTCTCTGGTAATTCATAATTGTTACCACAACTGTTTCAGTCTAAATTCAATTCTCTGCAATAATTATAATCAACGATCCCAAGAATGCTGCTTCATATATATATATATATATATATATATATATATATATGTATTTTTTATATGCATATATTTTTTAGCTATAGCTTTGGCTTTGTAATAAGTCGCACAGTGGCGCAGTTGTTGTAATCTACGTAAACATAAATGACAGCATGACATATAGCCCAGTCTGCCCCCTTGCCACTCCCACGATGCCAGCTGCCCCCTGGAGGGGCCGTTGCACGATCAGATGGAGGTCATTGTTCTCCCCGGTAGCGAATGCATTTTATTTGATTTGTTTTTTGCGACTTGTAAAGCGGTTTGTTTTCGATTTCGATTAGACAAAGTTGGCATAAGATTGCGCTCGCTCTCTCAATCATTCTCTATCTCTCTCTCTCTCTCTCTCTCTGTCTGTCTCTCTCTTTCTATCTGTCTCCATCTCTCGCTCACCCAGTGCCTTTTTGATGTCATTAAACTTTCTATGGCTTATCACAATTGCTGTTGGTGCTGCTGTTGTTGCTGTTGCTGCTGTTGCCGCCGTGTGTCTTGTTTGCGGGCAACATGTTGCAGTTGTGGCTGCTGGGACTGCCACTAACAGGCTCGCTCATTAGTTCAATGATTTCGAATGTGGAGCAACAACAATGCTGCTCATCTATCTATTGCTGTGGCCGGTATTGATTTATCTGCCATCTCACGTTCCAAAACACGACAACACAAATAGCAACAGAAGGGTTGCCGCGCCGCCTGCTGGTCGTGATCGGTCGTTGGATAGCTTTGGTCCGATCCATTGCCATTGTTCGTTCAGTTCAGTTAGCAACATCTCCAACGTCATCCTCATCCTCAGTGCTCAGTGCTCAGTGCTCAGTGCTCAGTCCTCATCGCCATCGCCAGCGTCATCGTCAACTTCATCTCCTCATCGTCAGAGTCAGAGTCAGAGTCAGAGTCAGCGTCATTGTTATCGTCTTCGTCTTCGTCTTTGTCATGCTCATCATCGTCGTCATCGTCATCGCCTAATGCCATTGCATTTTCAATTGAATTGCTTGAACCACAAATTCATTGACAGCACACAACGTTAACAACTAGCAACAATGCGGCTGTTGTTGTTGCCATTAGTTGCTGCTGTGGCTGTTTCTGCTCTTGTTGCTGTTGCTGCTGCTGGCTGAACCAAAGGCATCAGCAACATGTCAGCGACGGTCACACGGCCAATCGCCCATTCAGCAAAGGGGGCGCCATCAGTTCATGAGAAACGGCTGCAGAAGATGCCACACAGCAAGTACAACAACAGCAACAACAGCTGCAGCTGCAGCAGCAGTAGCAGCAGCAGCAGCAACTTTGGCCCCGCTGCAATCGCTGGCATTGGTGTGGGCGAGGTCTGATGAGGGAGAATAAAGCAAAGGGTGGCAGCAGTGATAGTCGCCACAGTTAGCGGCACACTATAAAAAGTACTCGTTGCAGTAGCCATTTGCGCTTGTTGCTGGCTTCTTTGCTTACATTTCGCTGTCGCAACCAATTTTAATATATTTCTCACATAATTCGACTCTTGGCCCCGCACCAACACACAAGAATACAATGCAACATTCAGTTCACAATAGCCCTGGGGCCGAGCATCTGGTTGATGTTGCTGTTCATGTTGCTGTTGATGTTGCTGTTGCTGTTGATTTTGATGTTGGTGTTAATTCGCCTTATTCTCTTAGCTGATCATGCGATAAAGCGCAGCGAAGAATGCCACGAGAAGAATGCCACGAGAAGACACCCCATTGAAGACCAAATATTTTCACTTGCAAAATCTATTTAATGCGTTTTTGCGCATTATATAGATACCTATATATATTTCACACATACGAGTATTCATAGTCAAAGCTATTCCGGTTTATTTTGGGTAATGGGATCATGAAATTATGTTGTTTGTCATGTTGTTGCTGCTGGCGTTGGCTTTTATTCATGTTTTCGCAGTCATAAAATGCTAACAAAAAAAAAAAAAGAGGACCGCACAGCGCAACATACTGCATAATAAACAACCCTAACAACAGCAGCACCAGAAAATAACAATGAGACAACAGCAACAACAACAACAACATAAACAGTGCGTAGAACGTACAACAAGGACAACACCAACAAAATATGCTAAAAAGACTAACAAAAAAAAAATAAAAATAAAATGTCAAAACGAGAATTGTCAACCAAAACATCGCTGGCCACCGCAAACAGCTGTAACGGATGCCAGGCGTCCTTGTTGGGGTGTTGGGGTGCACCTAACCTCAACATTAACACTGCAACACCCAAACCCATTTGCTGCTCCTCCCCCGGGGGAAACAACACCTATGACTCTGGTGTTGCCGCTGGCACTAGCAGCGCCAACAACGACAGCAACAACAGCAACAACAGCAACATCAGCAACAGCGACAAGTGCGGTTGGCGAAAAACACTCGTTTCGATTTTGCGCATAGCATAAACTGCTATGTACAATGAGAGTGATCCTTAACCGGCATTTGCTGAACCCACCCATACCCAAACACCACCCCCTCCTCGTCCTCGGGCTGTCCCTAACCAAACGAGTACCATTCGCAAGCCACAACACGGGCTTCTCTGCTCCTGTCCACTCCACTCGGCTCTCATCACATTAGCATTTTAAAAACATATGCTTTCGCACTTGACACACACACACACGCACACACACACACACACACACACACACAGATGGTGTGTATTGGTATGCACAGTGGGGTTTAAGGTTGTTGCATGCTGCGCAAATTTTACGCAATTCCCAGTTGAAGGGGAATATTCAAAAATTGTGTATTGAAAAATGCGAATAATACAAAATTAGTAGTATTAAATTTAACTCAAGTGAACTCGTAAACTCTTGCAGATTCTGTTACAGAATAAATTCTTTGGAGGAGACGACATGGATTTAAATTTATTTAGAGTTTAAATATTTGCAATATTCTTTCATTTTCTGTCCCAAAGCTGTTTCTCACACGTACTTCAAATTTGTTATAGTATATTTTTGACTTGACTCTATGTCACCTGCTGTGTGTGTGTGTGTGTGTGGTCCCCTTAGCTGCGGCTGACCAATACGGAGCAGGCTCTGGTTGGCATCCACTTGTCTCACTTAACATGCATGAATATGAAGTGCCTGTCACATTTGCGGTTGACAACGTTTAATTTTCAGTTTATTTTTATGCTATCCCAAATAACAAGCCAAGTAATATACAAGCACAAGTGTGTGTGTGTATATGTGTGTGCGACTCTGTGTGTGTGTGTGCTGGGGGAGGCGTGTCCGGTCGCATATGCAAATGTGGCCAACAGCACAAACAAGAAACAAGTAAATGAAAATACAACAAAAAAAAAAAGAAGAATTTAAAATAATTAAATCATTTACCAAAAACAGCAACAGAAGCGACAACAACAACAACAACAACAATGAAAACAACAACAACAAGCGCTAAAATAGAAACGAAAACGGAATATAAAATGTATAATAAAGTGTAATAATAATAATAACAATAAAAAAAATACACATACAAACAAAAAAAAAAGCAGCAACAGTTGTAAGCGGAAGCAGCAGCGACGCATTCGGCTGTGACGTCGACTGAGCTTTGGCTTATATCAGCAGCAACAGCAACAACAGCAGCGGAAGGAGGAGACTCCCCGTGCCCTTTTCACTGCAACACCGACGATGACTCCGACTCCGACTCCGACACCGACTGCGACGACTCTGACTTTGTGGAGGCAACATAAAGAAAGACAAACGACGACTGTCGGCTTTGGAGTGTAATGTAAATTACGAGCGGAGGGGCAAACAAGAACAATAAAAAGTCGCATTGTAATAGCCAATGTTGCTGTTGCAGCCAAAGGCATCAAATGAGGCAGCCAAGCGGCCAGACAACCACTGCACCTGTGGGCCAGTTGTGGCAGCCACTGGCTGAATGGACTACAGCGATCGCCAGCGATTAGATGGTCGCCTGCCCCAAACTGTTTACGGCTTCCGCATGCCGCTGCCGTCGTCAGCAACAGCAGCAGCAGCAACAACAACAACAATAACATCAGCACTGACCACAAAAGCGTAACATGCGCTGCCACAACAAAATCGCTGCCTGCGTTGTCTCTCCCTCTCTCTCTCTCTCTGCCCCATCTTTATTTTTCTCCTTTCCTCTCTCTATCTCTCTCTGAGTTCAGCTGCAAGACCACCCCCGTTCCCAATAATTATTCCCGCTGCGACTACTGGATGTCCGAGTTGCCCCCGTAACGGACGCTGCGACGTTCGTCGACACTTTGACGCATCGCTGCGGACGACGCACCGATGACTCAGTGCGGCACAAGCTGCTTGCGGCATGGCATTTCATGCTTCAATAATTTTCTGGTGCGGGGCAGGGCTTCGGTTGACAGCACAGGCTTAAAAAAAAAAGAAAAAAACACAAAATTGTTTATTAAAAACCCCCAAGCTCTACAATGGACAGTTGGAGCCATGCTATGCCACGGGAAACGGGGATTCTAATCAGAGTTTTGGCATTTCAATTTAGGCAGTTCAGCCGGATCACTTGGATCAGGTGTGCCAGGTGTTGCTGGTTTGTTGGCTAATTAACTCTGCTGATGCTGTTCGAAAATTTATATATGTTTTAGACCTATATCAATGTCTGCTCGATATAGATGAATAGTCTGAAAAATTGTCTGCCATATCTTTTATAAGATTTGAACAGTTTTGAAAATACAAAGAGATTTCAAGTACCTTTTTGGAGACGGAAATGTTTTCAGAATCTTTGTTCGATTTGGCATGTGCAGAGTCAATTGCAAATGATTTCTTTCTGTTTACCCTTTGTTCGTTTTGCAACTTGTTGCATGCAAATTCTTGAAAATTAACAACACACAAAAAAACAATCTGAAATCACTGTGAGTACCTGTTGAAAGTAAAACAGCTGCTTTGCTTGAACACATTTTGAAAATTGCTGATAGCCAAAAACCATTTCGAGTAATTCTCATTAACCATCAGCAAATTACAACTTTTGTTGCCATTGTTTTCTACTCTTGTAGTGGCTTGCAGCCGGAAGCTGAATCTTAAACAATTGCTATTCATGGAGTGCAGCTGGGTTCGCAGCCATTAAGTAGCTGGTATTGAGTGCAAAAAAATAAACGAACAGAAAATAGCAAATAGCAAATGGCAAATGGCAAATACCAAAAACCGATACCGAAACACTTGCAGATTGGCCGTAACACAAAACGAGAAGCTGAGGCCGTTCCAATGGGGTGCAAGGCACGTTCGTTGCATTCCACAAATGCAAATGGGGAATCAGTTGGCCAACTAGTGCAACCAGATCAACTCATTACCAATGAGCCCTGCGATTGATTAAAGCCTCTCAGTGAGCGCGTTTAGCCTTAAATCAATTTCACAACTGCATCAAAAGCATTGAAATGATGGTGATGGTCGAGGGTGGGGGATGGGGGGGGGAGGTGTTCAAGGAGTTTCAGGGGTTTACGGGGTGAGCAAACCCAACAGAAAAACATGACAATGAATTCGTGTTACGAAGCTGATTTATTTTCACAGTGATTACGGCCAAGAATATGAATACGATTTTCAATCTGAGTGTGAATCTGAGTGTGAATTTGAGTGTGAATCTGAGTGTGAATGTAAGCGTGAGTGTGTTGAGTGGCTAATTTGATTTGCCGGCTGTTTGCTGTTTGCTGTTTGGTGTTTGCAACACTTTCTAATGCCCTCTAATTTGGAATTTGGTGACCACGCCACAAGGGTCGGGTTTCCATTTGAACTTTGTGCTGTGCCGAAACGGATGTCAACAATTTATGTTGGGACTCTAGTTTCTGATGTCACATAGGGGTACACCCACACACACACACAAACACACACAAGTATTTTAGATACTCGTTGAACATAACACCAATGTAATCATCACCATCATTATCATTATGATGCACATTATTAATAAACACAAATCTCAACAGAAGCAGAAACACAAACAAAAGTCAAAATTGGTTAAATTGCTGCAAATATTTTAAATAATTTAGGTTTTAGTAAAACTCTATGGAAACTTTAGTTATAAATGCGCACTGGAAATTGAGTAACCCAAGGAATCCAAGCAAGTAAAAAATATAAAGCTTAAATCTCTTACCAAATTGAATGTGTGTGGTCAATGTATGTATTTGGTTATACTTCCTTATAAGCCAAGTGCGCTACACTTTGATAAATGATAGTTAAACACTCTCATTCTGCTCATCGACTCTCCTTCTGACCATTTCTGGTCAACGAAAGTAATTTCGATCCGATGCGGATTGAAATCGAAACTGGCATCTCTGCACTCTGCTTACTACTTACTCATCACACATCTGCATTCACATCCGCATCCGCATCTACATCCGCCTCGGCGTCCGCAAATAGTGCAGATGAAGATGCACAGCCTAAGGCAGAGGCAAAGGCAGAGGCAGGAAAGAGGCAGAGGCAGAGGCAGAGGCAGAGGTTGCAGGCGCAGAGTCGCGCCCGCAATTAGAGAGAAGTCAAGAGTCCATCGAAGCACATGGTGAGCAGCGATCGCTGGCTGACTGTGCTGACTGTCTGGGTAAAGCCCAAGGATATAGATGGATAAGCCCAATAAATAGTCGACGCAGAGTGTTGCTAACTGAACTGAACTGAACTAACTGCAAATAACCGGATGGTAGCGGATAATCCGCCCTCATTTTGCATTTAAAACATGTTTAACATTTGCAAACAGCAAAAAAACGAAAATCCAAAAAAATAAAATGGAGACAAGAAAGATGAGCATTGCCAACATACACCGAAGTTTACATACCCTTGCAGATAACATTATTGATGTATAAATATATATTTACTCAATTATTAAGCAGAGCGATTGTGGATAAAGAATGTATAAATTTATATGGGGTCGAAGACGTCTCCTTCAGTACGTTACACACTTTATGACAAAATCACAATATGATCGGCAAGGGTATAGTCATCATAATAAAGTCATAAAAAAAAACAACTTACGTTTTGCTGCTTTATATCCCAAGCGCAGAGGCAGAAGATGGCATGCGTTGTTGTTGTTGTTGTTGCTCTTGTTGTTGTCAACGCTGCGATGGTTATTGTTGTGGCGTTTTATCCGTCGAAATGTTGTTTTTTCTTGTATTATTGCTGTTTTTTTTTGTTGTTGTTGGATTTGGGGTTAATACCGAATTATTGTAATATAAATTAGCATACAAATAAATATTATATGTGTTTTCGAATTCGTTTGCTCTTTATTTCTTTTTGCTTTGTTTTTGTTTTTGCTTTTGCTTTTGCTTATGCTTTTGCTGGTCACAACTTGTTCGATTGTTGTTGCTGTTGTTGTTATTGTTGCATTCAGAGCCAGGCTCTAAATTTCTTTTATTGCTTTTGTTTTTAATATGGATTTGGCCAGTTTTAGTTTGATTTGTATTTCATCTAAATTTTATTTAATTGCTTAAAATTCTCTTGTTGCTTGTTGCCTTTCATTTTTTCGTATTCGTTGTCGCCGTTGCTTTTGTTGCTGCTGGTGTTGTTGTTGTTATTGGCATTATGACAACTGTTGATTGTTGCTGCTCTTGCATTGCAACGGGATCACATGGGCCACCAAACAAACACACACACACACACTGTTACACTCGACACGCACACACAAGATTATGTTTTTGTGTATGTAGATAAATCCGTTCACAAAGAAAGATTCGCACACACGAAAAAAAAATTGAATAGTCACAGTTTACACGAAACTAAAATAGTGCAATATACGAAGCACAAAGCGCACGGACAGTGGTACAAAAACTGTAAATTTAAAGAGAGATGGAGATCATATATTTGTATATATTAGTTTTAGCAATATATTGTAAATTAGAATTTATGGTATGTAAATTAATAATATTATGCAAACAAATAAATAAAATTACAAAAAGTACCCACGGAAACAAAAAAAAATATATGCACTTTTTTATTGTTGGCAACAATAACAAAACCTAAAGATAATTATTCTAGCATGAATATGTAGAATCGGACATGTATATAAACATATATATATATATATATATAAATATATATATATTTATTTATATATATATATGTAAATCTGTTTGTGTACACAATGTGTAAGATTATAAATTATCTGCGACTGATGCTGTTGCTGTTGTAACAGTAGCAACAACAAATGCCGCGTGTTTCACAACACATACATATCTAAGTACATACACACAAAAAAAAAGCACACATTCACTCATCCCTATATATATATATATATGGCTAGTACCCGTCTCTATATAGATGCATATGAATATTAAACTTTTTTTTTTTGTGCATTATATTTTATTTTATTTCACTCGCTTTTTGTTTCCTTTCACAGATATGCATGTGTTTTATTTTGTTTTGTTTTGTTGTTGCTTTTGGCTTTGCTTGTTGTTATAGGGTTTATTGTTGCTGCCGTATTTGTCATTTGGTTCGTTACACAGTCCAAATTCAAATCGTAATCGGGTCAAACTAAATCCAAAGCGAAACACATCACCAAAGAGAAATGCACAAGCAGAAACGTTTTCGAAATGCGACACATTTTGCTAGAATTTGCGCGCCACGAACTATAAATTATATATATATTCATATTCATGAATAAAAAAAAAAATTATAAAAAATATGCACGTTTTGTGCGATTTCACATAACTCTGATTTTCGTAAATCCCCAATTCTATTCCCCAATTCTGAATGTGCTAGAATATTTTAAGTGCTTGATAATAATTTAGTTTATTTCGACGTTTTTCGTGTGACTTCAAGTAGAAAACTTTACAAAACTAAAAAAAAAAACTACTACAAAAATAGAAACAGAAAAACGGCGATCGAAAATAGAAAAACCATCATATAAATTGATCGTATTAGCAACTATCTCTTTTTGGCACTTGTCACTCGATTCGTTGATCGCTCTTAGCTTTTGGTTTTGGTTTTTATTTTTCATTTCTCTTTTTCATATTTCATATTTCGTTTGTTCGATTCAGCTGCTTAGTGGCTGGCTACATGTGTAGTTAGTATTTAGTATGGGAGATGAGCCCCGCTTAGCGATGACGATCCCGAGATGATGTTCAGCAGAGAGCCGCTTCGCACGCACCGTTTACCGTTCACGTTCACAGTTGTTTATGGAATGAGGCTTGGAAATGTGTGTGCGGGCGTCGTGGCCCGAGTCAGCCAGAGTCAGTCCGAAGCAGCAGCCAACACAAGCACACAAAGAGAGAGAGAGAGAGCCGAGAGAGCACATAGAGCGCCGAATGCATGCAAAAGAGCGTCAAGATTGAACAAAAAGAACAACAACAAACGAATCGTGTCGTGCGATCGACGAAGTAACTTTAATTGTTTGTTGTTCCTCAGCAGATCTTCCAACTGCGCAGAGAGTGAATAAACGTGCGAGAGAGAGAGAGAGAGTGACAAAGAGATTGGGCAAACTGACAAAGAGAGCCACTAAATGGCAGTGTCAGAGTTAATTGCTGTGGTTGTTGTTGTTAGTAGTTGTAGTATTTTCACGATTGTCGGCAATCAAAGTCAAAAGGAATAGGATAATCAGGACACTGTCCTCATTTCAATGAAATATTTGTGTTTTACTGCTCACCAACCCCATGCCATGCCTTAAGTCATATTAATTATTATACTCATTGTGTAAGTATCTTGCAATGGTTGCTATAAATAGTTGCAAACTTATTTTATCCTCTTCCATATTATTCTCAGACCTATCGACGACTTCAACTGAAATAGAGAAAGTCTAGTTTGTCGGCAGAGACAAATGCAAACATGTTATCGATAACAGTCCGTAATGCATCTTCATATTAATATTTGGTATAAATTCGTTTCGGCTGCCTTTGCTTTTCTGCTGTGCGTGTGTTCGGCTCGGCTATGCGCATTAGTCGGCCAACAAATTTGGAAGTGGCAACTGGCAACTGGCAACTGGCGACTGGGAAATGGGTATTGGGAATTGGGAATCGAAACCGCAACTGGACTCTTGCTGAGCGACTCTCGGATGAGTCTGCGACGGATAAGCACCCATACACACTCATACTCACGCTTAAATAGATACATGGATAGTTTCGCCGCATGATTAATGACAGCCGGCAAATGCATTTCTTTGCTTTGTTTGTGCAACTAATTTGGAAATTTACATAGAGAGTGAGGCACGCATCTTGACTAGGTGTGGGTCTGCATCTATATCTATATCTGTAGCTGCAGCTGTATCTGTAACTGTGTCTGTGCCTACATTTGGGTCTGGGTCTGGGCACAACAATTTCCATTCACATTTCACGTTCAACGAGAAATTGAAATTCTTTGGTAAATTTCCAGTGACATTTTCGTAGAAATCGATTTCTATTTTTTCACAATTTACAATTTTTTCCAAATTGGTCTAGGATGAAAGGCCATTCTCGTATTGGTGTAGGTCAGGTCTGGTTAGGTCAGGTGAATAGCTAAACATCACAATCGGAGCTGAGCTCGCTAAGACTTACTAATCCCCAGACACCTACACTATTCCGCACCGGAATCAATCAGTGCTAATTACCAAATCTCTGCTTGCTCCGAGAACCACTTAACAATATCGGACAAATGCCCATCTTCCAAATACCGTTTTTCATCTGCACACCTTGAACTAAACTCATCCGTTTGCATTAAGTTTTTTGTGGATCTTGAGCCAGCTTCAGCTCCAGCTCCATCTTCATCTCCAGTTTCAATTTGCAATGTTTTTGATTCTGGCATTGCCATTACCATTTCCATTCCGTTTCCATTTCAATAGAAGGAGGAGTGATGAGTATTTTTTTTTTATTTTATGAAATCCTAACTTCAACTTGAACATGTTCGAATCCATTATGGTTATTACAAATGCCATGAATTGTTGTTGTTGTTGTTGTTGTGGTTGTTTGCTGCAGCTCCATTGCCAAATTGTATTTGCCGCTACTTTTAATTAGCCGCCCTCACTCCCCCTCTCCCCCTTGACAATCAGCACTCAACACTCCAGGGAGGCTGAGTGGCCAGCGCCTGCTGCTGCTGTTGCTGCTGCTGCTGTTGTCTTTAGGCCCACATAATGGCCAATTATGCCCACTTGGACTCGCACATAACGTCCTCTGTTTGTGTGTGTGTGTGTGTGTTGGAGTTTACTTTTTAATGGTCAAGTGTATTTCGAATGGATTTGGCTCTTCGTTCTGGCTCTGTCTCTGGATGCGGCCTTTCCCCAAAATCGACTTGCAAGCTAAAAAAAAAAAAAAAAAACAACAGTTTTTATTTTTTATTTTTTCTGGTTGTTGGTATTCTTCCTGCTTCTTTTGTCTTGTGATGCGTTTTGTTGTTTTATTTGGTACTTTAAGTGAAATCAATTAAAAAATTTCTTTGTCTCTCGAATGTTTGACTTTGGTTGCTGTTCTTGTTGTTGTTGTTGTTGTTGTTGTCATTGCCAAGCATCTTCCAAGTGGCATTTGGAATTCGATGGAAATTAATTTCATTTACTTTTTTTTAAGGTGTTTTTTCTTTTTTTTTTGTTTTTGTCTGTTTTTTTTTGCTTGCAGCTGTCTTGTCTTGTCTTCTTCTCGGCACTTCTTCATTTTCACTTTTATTAAACTTTTTATCGTTTATATTTTTTCCCTGTTAAGTTTTAATGTTCTTGTTTTCACTTTTAGAAAAAAGTTTTTTCTTCCTTTATTTGTTTTTTTGTGGAACTAATTGGATTACAAATTATTGGACACTGCTGGCAATTAATAAGAAAAAATCAAAACTTAAAAGTTTTACGCGTCTTAACAGAATTTGCCATTGTTACAGGAAATCCAAATGCTATGCGATATTAAATAAAACCAAGCTAAAATTAGCCAAGCAGCCCCAGAAAACAAATCCTTTTCATTTGAACTTTCCTGCTGCGAAGCCTTAGCCTCAGTTTCATATTCGTATTCAAATATGGCTTTGAATCCGGAACGGGTGATGATAGGGGAGAGGTCGGGTTGGGCTTGGGCTTGGGCTTGGATCGGCGTCTGACGCCGGCTGCCTTCCGACTGGCGGCTGTCGATTTATGTCTTTCGTAAGTCAAAACGCAAATTGACAACTTAATGCCATCAAAGTTCAAAGTGCGCACAATAAACCCCGGCAACATGCGGCACCCAGATGAGTCTCTTCTCCCCTCTCTCTCCCTCTGCTCATATTCCCAACTCCATTATCAAGAGCCAAAAGCTGCAACAGCAAAAAAAAAAATAAAAGGCATTGGGAAAAAGTCTGGCATTCGATTGCCAATGCCATTGTCGATGCCGATGTCCATGTTGATGTCGATGTCGATACCCATTTCGATGGCACAGGCATTGACATTCAAATCTAAACATAAATAATAACAATGATAAACATATCAACACGTCGACAGCGTTGGATCTGGCCTTGGCCTGGAAACCGCACACATGCACAGCGACACACAGACACAGACACAAATACAGATAGATTTACACAGGGTACACGGAGTAACAGATGCCGCATACTGATACGAACGAAGCGCCACACACACACACACACACACACACATACATGCACAGAGAAAAGGGCAATAGCATTTTTAGGATTCATGCTCTTCGGGCCTACAAATCGAAAGAAAGGAGAAGAAAACATTGACCAAAAAAAAAAAGAAAGAGAAAAGAAAAGATAAATAAAAAAACCGCCTCTGACACGACAACGACATGAATTGCAACGATAAAAGGTTAAAACTTGGTTTAGGACAACATGAAAAGTGACCGGCAATTTGCCAGTTGCCAGTTGCCAGTTTCTACTTGTTTACATTTTTTTATTTTCTTTTCTTTTTTTTTTTTTTTGCATGACATTCAAGGAAAAAAATGCTCATAAACTAAGTGTTGACGGAAATGAATGAAAATTAGAACACATCACTAAAAAGGGATTGCAATGGAATTCCATGGGGCAGCAAAGCTGATCAGAGTCAGGGCTCAATGCTTGGGATGCTTAGAATGCGTCTATTTAAGTTTTGGGAACTCATTGCTCCAATTCTGATAGTCGGATAATGTTGTAACGGCACTTTTGCCGTTCCCATGTCAGAGCATCGTCTTGCATTTGGGTCTTTATTATGTTTTGTTGCTGTTGTTGCACATGAAGCTACCAAACCGACGACAATGTCAAATATTTTCAGTGTGGATATCTTAAGAGAGTCGGGCGGGTGGGGCAGGGCAGGGCAGGGCAATGTTTTGGACCTGATAACGGACTGAGCGTTGGACCCGTGTTCGGCAATACCAGGAAAATTTTGGAAACATGAAGCCAAGTGGCGTCGCCGTTGTCGTCGTCGTCATCGTCATCGTCATCGTCAACGCTGTCCGTATGCGTTGACATTTGAACTTGGCAATGAGTCATCACAAAAGGAGAAAACAAAAACAAACATAACAAAAATGAGCGGCTTTCTCAGGCAAAGTAAAGAGTGAATACCCTTGCGGACCGGAGTCAAGTTGCCTTCATAAATTTCAAAAACAAAATGTTTGTTTCTCTGAAATCTATATATATATATATATATATATATATCCGATGACGATAGTTTTATGTCCAAGTGTTAGTAACAGAATAAAATGCAAAGATGACACTTTTAGTTGGAATGACTTGGCAAAACAAGAAGTCATCTTTTGACCGATTGTTTTTATGGCTGACATATGATAAAGCTATATATATATATATATCTATAGTCTGTTCATAATCATAATAAGTGTGTGTGAAATACCTTGGAAAAAAAACTATTTCTTTGTGCGACAACTTATCTTTCGATCGATCTTTCCTATGGGAGTTATAGGATGTTTTAATCAGATCCGCCAGACTTCGACATATATTTTGCTTTTTGTAAAAAGTCGAACTTGTTTGTGTCAAGTTTCATCAAGTGGCTTGCATAGAAGGAGTCGTATATATATATATATATATAGAGATAATTCCCTCAAGGAGTGACAAACTTTACAACAAAGTAGTAATACCTCATATAAAGGTAAGCAAAAACAAACCCGAAAAGGGAAAAAACACTGGAAAAGATACAACTATTTTCAACGTTGCAGAGATTTGTTATTGTTGTTCATGTTGTGTTGTGTTGTGGTTGTTGCGGTTGTTGGTGCTGTAATATGTTGACCTTCCTGGAATTTTCAGGCAGTGTCCAGCTCCAGCTGTGCTAAACAAATTGTCCATCTCCTCGTTCTCTTTACACATCCGCTGCTATTTAATAAGTCACTTCACAAATTTTTGTTATATAACATTTTTTGGGGCATGTGGCACTTGAGGGGGAAAATTGAAAATGGATAATAGAAATAATATTGTTGCTCCAAAATGAAGAACTGAAGATCTGACTCTGGAATGTTCGAGTTGAAGTGAGGGAAAGGCTCTCCATGCAACCCAAGTGCTCTCAAGTGGCCAAATATTCAAAGGTTTAAACCAACTCGATTTCAAAAACAAATCTCAAATAATCTTCTTCTTTTTTTTTTTGTTTTGCCAGAAACTAATATTTTTAGCATATTTATATGTACACAAATTTATTTCATATACAGTCTTAACGATTATTCATTATTCATATTTTTCGTAGCTTATTTTCTAGATTTTTATGTGCCGCCTGAATCACAATTCCTGCACAGACATTTCGTCCTGTTCCATTCCCATTCCCATAACCATAATAACAATAACAATAATAATAATAATAATAATAATAAAAAAGTGTTTGGCACAAATAACTGTCACTTAAAATAAAAATAACTTAAATTCAGGTTAATATCCACAACTAATATGCGGTCCCCCAGGGATGCGACATCCCAGCCAAATGGAGGAAGCCAGTTGGGGCTGTGTAGCAGCTGTTGATTCTGTTGTTGTTGTTTCTGTTGTTGTTGTTGTTGTTGCTGTTGTTGTTGTGGTCAACAACTAATTATAATCAATTCTAATGGTCTTTAAATTGCTGCTCTTATTGCTCGCTTTCGCTGCCTTTTCTGGGCCGCACTTTAAAAGGTGGTCTTTCTGTTCGCTGGATTTGCTGCTGTTGCTGCTGCTGCTGAACGTAGACACCTGCCACTCCCCCTTCATCCTGCCACACTGGCAGCCAACCCACCCATCATGCCTTGTCATTACCTTCTACCCAGTTGAACACCTCGATATTCCTCTTCTTGTGGCTATTTAGTTGGTGCACGTAATTCTTTTGTACTCGCGATTTTTATGGGCTTTCGGCTTTTCCTCTTGGTTCTGTTTCGATGCTGCTGCTGCTTATGGCCTTAAGGAGAAGAGCCATGGCCAAAATGAACGGAATGGAAACGAAACAAAACCAAAACGAACCCATTTCTGTTATTTTCAATAGAAACTCAAAAGCAGTTTGTTGACGCTGCCACGTTCGGTTCGGTTCGGTTTGGTTTGGTTTGGTTTGGTTTGGCTCGGTTTGGTTTGGTTTTGTTTGGATTGGGTTGAGTTGATGGAACCCTATGGCAACCGCAATGTGTCAGTTTAACACGACAATCTACTTAAATAGCGACCCGTATATGGACAGCGAAAGCAACGGAAAGGGAGAGCTAGTCACCGACGAAGGAAGGCATTGGGATTGCAACTATCCCAGCAACGGGAACTGAACCTGTGTGCATGTGGAAGGGTAGGGGGTGTGTGTGTGTGTGTGTGTATGTGTGTGAATTGAATGGTTTCATCCCTCGTTGCTTATGTCAAATTGACATTTTTCATTTTCGCTTAAAAACCACAAAAACCGCCAGATTGTTTGTCTTAACAGCGGCTGGCATTCCGTTGCTGTCAATCACAGCTGATGTGCCTCACTTACCCCGAACCGCCCTCGCACACCCCACGCACGCACTCACACACACACACACACACACACACACACACACTTGCAGGCTGTCTGGAGATATTCTCGCCCTGCACATTTGAACTTAATTTGACATGGAATTTATACCAACCAGCGAAACAGCCAAAAAAAAAAAGGAGCAGAAGAAAACCAAACAAACAAAGAGCAGACACCAGGCGCTAATGTTTCCTGTCACAGGCTATGACGACGCCTAGCGAAGGAGCGAATGACTCTCTCTCCCCCCCCCGCCAGTCGGTCTCTTGGTGAGTGTTTGCCATGGAGGAGGGATCGGCCAATTACCCACACTCCAATCATACATTTCCCATTTCCCGAGCGTTTGCCATTCACACATTTGGCGAAACTCGATTCTGATCGGGGGTGATGAATGGGCTGTCAAAGTAGCGACAATCCAAAGAGAGCGGAAGAGTGAGAGAGAGAGAGAGAGAGAGAGAGAGAGGGAGATTGAGAAAGAGAGAGAGGCATAAGACAATCGATCCACAGAATTCAACATTCAAATAGGGCTATGTAGAATGCCTGAATTGATATCGATATATATCGATAGACAATAAACAACAGGTCAACATTCATGCGATATCTTCTACAATTACTATAATTATATCTATTGAATGCACAATTTTTCTAATTTTTTTATTAAGGTATTTTGGAAATTCTTTCTAGAAAACGGAAAACATTTTTCGCTTTACCAATTCCAATTGTGTTGCCACAGTTAAATGAAAATTCGTAAATTCGATAAATATCAAACTGAACGTGAATTCCAAATACTTGGATCAATGCAATGCAATGCATTCAGTCAGCAAATCGCTAATTGGAGCTGTAAGAGCATGTTTGACTGACTGCCCAAAGTGGGTGAGCAGATGCAGCTGCAGAGTGGCCCCAACTGCTGTTGCTGTTGCTGTGGCTGTGGCTGCAACTAACAAACTATCTAGTTACAGCACCACCTACCAGATATGAACCACCTGCAGACCGCCTCCCACTTGGAATGGCCCCTTCGATGTTTCATCTTTGCTGTGGAGAGGGCAGCCAACTCGTGTGTTCTTCAAATTAAGTAAAAACCCATATCAGGGCGTGGCCTGTGTGTATGTGTGTGTATGTGTGTATGTGTGTGTGTGTGTTGAAAGAGTCTGTGTAGTCAGTGTCTGTTATGTAATAGCATGTTACGTGTATAACTTTTATTATTATGATTATACTTTTGCTTCTGCTTCAACTACCATGACTTGTTGTTGTTGTTGTTGTTGCTGTTGCTGTTGTTTTTTTTTTGGTTGCAACTGCTGTTGCTGCTGTTGTTCTTCTATATGCAGCCAAAGCTGAAGCTGAAGCTGTAGCTGAAACTGTAGCTGGTTGCTTGCTGGGACTTGTCTGCAAGGGAAGATACGTGAAAGTCACGTGAGTCATTAAAATGAAATAGCAGCCAGTCAAGGAGTCAAACAGGTGTATGGTTGTGTGGTTGCTGAAGTGGGGTGGTGTGGTGTGGTGTGCGGGGGGGGGAGGGTGTTGGGTTGGCATAGTGGGAATACGGCACAAACAGTAAAGTTTGTGTTGGAGGGGAGGGTAGACGAACAATGTACAATGCAATGGCAAACACAGGTGTCTCCCTCTCTCTCTCTCCCCTTCTCTCTCTCTCTCTTTCTCTGCCTCTGTCTAACTCTGACTGAATGATGACATGCTTACTACTATTAACAAAGTTGTTTGTTGTTTGTTGTCGCTTGTGTGTGTTGGCTCTGTTCCCTATTCTGTGCTCCTTTGTTGTATGCGCTGTCAGCGCTAATGTTATCTAAACTGAGACTTTGAGCCTGCAACAGACTATGCAACTCAAGCTACAACTACAACAACAACAACAACAACAACTCCAATTCCAACTCCAGCTTTAGTCGCATTCCCATTTGCAGTCCCATTCGAGGTTGGAGTCGCAGTTGCAAAGTCATTGCCGACATTAGAGTTCGTCATCAACCTGATCATCATCATCATCATCGTCATCATCATTAACAACTTCATTTTCATCATTATATTCATTGGTGTTTTGCTGTTGCCTATGCCAACTAGAATTTAATTGCAATTCATTTCAAGTCTACAATGTGCACATGGTCAAAACAATGTCCCGCCGTTCCCGTTCCTCTAATGCCAACTCATCATTGTTCCGGCTCCTTTGGCACCTTCAGCTAGCAGCTAAAAAAAAAAAGAAAAAGTCATTTGTTAATCTCACAAATATTGTTTATGATCTGCAACAATCGACTTACACTGCTTAGATCTGAGCTTGAAGATGTAGTCTTCTCGTAATCCCTGGACTACCCAGGGAATCTATATATTTATATCAACTCAGAGTGAAAGTGTGATTGTATATATAATTCGCACTTCATATTTTTAGTTGAATTGATTATTATGAAGATGAAATAAAACTAAACTTTTTTCAATTCGTATAACATCCAAAAGACTTTAATAAACACCCAGTTTTCGGCCAGAGATTTGGCTATTGATCGCAAATCAGAGGCTGGAATATTATTTGCATCCGATAGTTTGCAAATTTGTATGCATTCAAATATTCAAATATTCAAATATTCCAATGGCAAATTCAAATTGATTTTTTGCGTTGAAGTGAAAGCAGCTGCTGCAAAATGCAATTTTTAATTTTAGATTGTGTTCCCTGCTCAGGCCAAGGAGCTGCCACCCATTGTGGCATGTGTGTGCAACTCGGTGTGGCTATATGGCGATATTTATATTGCTATTTGTCTGACAGAAAAAAAATGAGCTAAAAGTCAGTCGAAACTATGACAATAAAGCGGACCAAAAAAAACAACAAAAAACAACTGTAAAAAGCGTTAAAAAAGTACACAAAAAATGGTCTCATGCTGAATTTTTTTTTATATTTTTTGGTGGTTGTTAAATAAATTGCCGAGTGAATTTTTGATTTCAGTCAATTGGCGTAATTTTCGTGTTCAAAATAAACAATTAATTAAGCGCACACACACACACACACACACACACGCGCGCATTTTCACTCAGACTCAATTTATATTTAGTTAAGACTTTTTGTTGAAATTCAAATTCGATGGCTAATTGACTTGCCAACCGGTTGACCAACAAATATGCGACTGGCTGACAAGTTCTAACTGCACTTCCAGGTGACACAAAATGAGGGTAACAATTTCAGTTGCCATGGCCACTAATTGAAGGTGCTTGAAGGGGGATGAAATACAGTTACGAGCCTATTCGAAATATTTGTAAATCATCTGTAAAACACAAGCCCATCGACCATGCCTCCCATGGGACGTGTGTTGTGTCGCCCTTTGCAGGTGTTCCACTGTACTCAGATGCATCTCTCCATTGCCATAAGTGGTGTGCCTTAATCTGCCTAAATGCAGGTCTCTATCTATTATGTTCTTAGCCTTACTTAAATTAGCTGATAAATAAAATACTGAAAATCATAATCGAACTTTGAAACTTGTAATTGAACATTTTTATGCATTTTGAGAATTTTTCCGAATTTAATTCGATTTGACTAACTTGAATTGAGCTAATTTATTGGTACAAATGCCGTGTTTCGCAGCGACCAGCTAAAATCAAATATTTTTCTGGAGTTTTGTTGACTTTTATGTATTTTTTTTTCAACTTATTTTTCTGGCTTTTTAGCGACTAGCGGAAATATGGTATAATTAATATTCGGTTCGCTGTTGCAGTTATTTCACTTTGATTTTATTGCACAAAAGAAATTTCCGGCAAAGGCGACGACGGCGGCGGCGCCAACTGGCTGACAGTCTACGAGCCTGGCCAAAAGCGAGGTCGAAAGCAAACGGCGACGACGGCATTAGCTGCCATAATTTTAATTGCGTTTAATGGCACAGGAATTGAATGCGAATGTTGAGCAAGCGACGAGAAAAATAATAAACGCATTAATTAAAATACAAGCAGCAGGACCTGAAAAAGAGAAAAAGAGAGAGAGAGTGAGAATAAGAAACATAAGAGTAATAAAATAATAACAATATTGCATACCAACGTGACCGAAACGCCTTGAGCCACGCCCACCGCGACCATCACGCCCTCCACTCAATGGACGTCCAGAATGGCAGTAAATTAGACGCTCCAGACTAAATACCCACAAAATTCACGCACTTGACACAAATTCCCTTGGGGCGCATGGCATTAAAATTAAAAAAAAAAATATATATATATATATATATATCAAAAAATTATATAGAAAAGAAAGAGCAAAAAAGAAAATGAGCGAAAAGTGCACAAAACCGGAAAAAGCACGCAAATAATAATTCATAATAATGCCGAATTGGCGCTGAGAGTGGGTTTTGGGCAATGTAGGCGAAAGCATTGTGGAAGAGCTGGTCCGGTGCGGTGTGGTGGAAAACTGTTAAATGCCTGTGGTCGAGTAACGGGGCAGAATGGAAGCCGCCAAAGCGGAAGTGCGAGCAAATGAAAAAAAAAATGCTGCTTCCCCAAAATGAACAGAACAGAAATGGTCAGCAAGCCGGCAGAAGCGATGCATTCAGCGCCTTCGACTTGAAACTAATTTGGGATTAAAACTGCATAAATTGAGATATGCAATGATTATAATTCAACAACAATTAATATTGCATCAAAAAAAAAAAACGCCGAAAAGCAGCGATTTTTAATAATCAATTTAAATTATGATCACTTAAGATGAATTCAGAATTTGTTTTTTTTTTTTATGTAATTTTGATTTTTTAACACATTTAACTGACATTTTTCATTTTGTGAACCAAAACAAACATGCAGCAACTCTACAAATGGTTTGTTTCGAATAAAATCGATTAAAATTTTTTCGAAGTCAATTTTGCATTTTTTGCCGATGGCATCGTCACTAACTGAAAGCAACCCTGCCTTGCAAAAATGAAGACGAAGAAGAGAGCTCCTTCATTTCCTTTTAAGATGGCGCGTACGCTAGGCATATCGGCACTGAGCCATCTAAAAAAAACTAACAATTTTTTTATTAAATTCAACGCTAAACGTCGTGTACCGGAAGATGACGATATCGAATTGCCATTTCCCAAGAAGGTAAAATTGCAAGCAACGATTTCAGCAGACGAAGGTTTTCAAGATTGTGGTATGGATTTGGATGATTCGGATGATCCGGATGATATTGATGTGGACGTTGAAATGGACGTTGAAGTGGACTTTGAAGTGGACGTGGAAGATATTACGGATGAGCTACTTCCAATGCAGTGGTAGCAAGGCGCTCCATGTTTAAGCAGAAACGCACATGCACAAACACACACACACATACACCCGCACACATACACCCGCACACATACACCCGCACGCATACACCCGCACATATTTTTTCACAAATAATGTCTCAAACTGTTGCACATGTTGTTTAGTTGATATAAAACTGTTCTCACCAAAAAATAACCAATTTCAAAATTTCCATAACTGCCCCACAATAACAGCTACTAAATAAATCCAAAGTAATAATAAATATATGTGTTATGTGACTAATATAATAATAAATATATAACTTTGCACGTTTAACTAAGATGGGTAACATTTTTTTCAGCAAGTGTTGCCAATTGTTGATTGCAAGAATTATGCTAATTGTCTGAAAATACCAAAAAAGCGACAAAAACTATCACAGAGATGCCGCAGCATCTTGGCTGGGTTACGCAGGCGCACACACTTGTCAAATGTTGCATGGCTAACATATATTGTTTTCTATTAAATTGTGTTGTTTATTTTTAAATTGTTCCATTTGGCATTAGCAACCGATTAGCAAAATTAATCTAACAATATTTGCAGTACATAATACAAGTTGATCGACTAAGGTAAACAGCTAGATTTAAGAAGAGGAGCTGTACGGCTTTTTTTCGGCTAACTCCAGCAAAAAAATGGCAGATCTGACAGATATTCAGCCCTGTTGATAACACTGATAGTTTATCGATTTATCGTGCCAATTGCAAAGCCAGGGCAGAGCCAATAATAAAATGAAGCTTATGCTAAAATATTTATAGCTCTGATTTGATTGTTGAAAATATGTCTTATAAAGTGCATATTAATAATGGAGCTGCTTATATATGGCAATAAGTATTCAAAACGGAAAAGGATTCTATTATTTTTCACGTATTGCAATCGTTTTGTATACACTTTTGCGTAGAAATCTGAGAACTGACTTTCTCCATTATTTTCAGATGGCGCGTAATGTGGCAGCAGCAAGAGGAACTTTCAACATAAATGCAGCAACGCTGATTGTGACAATCTAGTGGGAAATCTAGTAAGGAAGACAGAAGGAGGGAGTACGTGGAAAACCAAAACCGAAATCGAAAATGTGCTTCGGCAGCAATTTAAACAGAACGACAACTGCAACTGCAACTGCAACTGCAACTGCAATGCTTACAAACTTATTCGCGAAGTGCACGAAATCAACAAACTGGCCCAAAGACAGCAACGGTAACAATTATCAACAGAGGTGCATACGTGGGGCAGGAGAGAAGCCGCACAAACAACGGGCAAAACATCAAAACATGCAGCAGATGCAGGAAATGCTGGAGGAGCAGGAAAGGCCGGGGAAACAGCAGCAGCAGCATAATCAGCGGCAACATCAACAACGTCAGGAACAAGGACATCAAATAAAGCAAATGACAACTGGGATAAATGGAGTGCCAGTCGCCGTTGCGGCAGCCAAAGAACATGAACACAAATACGAATTTGGACGAGAACCAGGACAACGACGTCGAAAATGCAATACTGTTGCCAGAGTGCAGCCTCAGCAGCGGCAGCAGCAACAACAGCAACAACAACAGCAAAAGCAAAAGCAGTTTAGGGGGCTATATCAACGTGGCTGTCTTTCAATTGTCCTGTGGTTGACGTTGGCAGCAGCATCGACGTCAGCAGCAGCAGCAGCAGCAGCAGCAACAACTGACAAGCCAACACCAACACCAACACCTTTAGCAACAACAGCAACATCAGGAGTAGCTGTGCCGACAATATCCCAGCGCATCGCTCGCTCGTTGAGCAGTGGCCACAACATCGTTGGCGTTGGCGTTGGCGTCGGCAGCGGCATTATCGGCCACAACAGTGGCAGGAGCAACACAAGAGAACACTATGAATTGAGCAATGGCGCCGGTGGCGATGGTGTTGGTGGTGCTGCAGCTGCAGCTGCAGCTGAAGCTGGAGCTGGGTCTGGACCAAATGCTGGTGGTGGCGGAGCAGCGGGCATTGAGTGTCCCAGCTTCGATGATAGCTCCGCCTGTCCATGCTACAAGTTCGAGGATGGTAAGTGCAAACGAACCGAACTAATTAAACGCATCAAAGCCGACCAGAGCAAAAGTTTATTGCATCCAACAACGTGTAGACAAGCACAATAACAAATCACGGCAACCCTAAAGCATCCCCAAGGAGCCCAAAAACACCCTATATGGCTTTATGTGTGTGTGGGTGTGTGTGGGTGTGTGTGACCACTATTTAAAGGCCAGCACATGCTACGCATGCCATGATTGTTTACTTTGACACCACAGAGCGTCAGCAAATCAAAGTCCAGTGTCCAGCGGAGCCAGTTGAGCTGAGAAAATTAGCACTTTAAGCTCCACACATGCATATCATTATCAACATTAGCCAGAAGATTGGGAATGACTTCAATTTGATTTTTAATTAACGCTATTTAAATGCACTTTGTGATTTTTAAGTACTTCATAAAAAATGTATCCTTCGCCTGCAAATTGGCTGATTAAACCTGAATTTTGATATAATTTTGTGTAGTGTTTTTGGTTTTAGTGCAATCAAGTAGAAACAGCTTTGGTCTTTTAGCTTTTGGATATATGTGAAGATCATGTGTGCATTTGCAGAAGCATTCTTGTGCTTTCCGAGCATCGAAGTTTACCAATTCCTGCTGCACAATTATGTTGGGTTAAGTACTTGTTGACTAATATTGTTAGCCTTACAATGTAATGTTGTCCTATTCAGGAGCCAACTAAAATATACGGACAAACACTCTGCACTTGCAACAACACACACACACTTATGCCCCACTCAAATGATGCATACACTTGTGGCATAATAGAGACTGTGCTTTTATCCGGCTCTTTGGTTTTAAGCTTACTCAAGCGAAGTTGTGAAGTTAGCCAATTGAAATAACCTTTGCCTGGCCTGCAAATAATATGGCCAGAAGCAGCAGCAACAATCATCGTTATGTTCTGGCCATATTGAGCCTCTTTGGGCATGGTGTTTAGACTAATTGAAATGCATTAAGTGAACTGGTTGCTACTCACAAATGAGAAATGAGGCTAAGAGAATCGAAAGGTGGATTTTATATTACGAAAATTCTCATTCTGGCGATTTCCCAAATCTCAGTGTGAATCTATTTTTGCTGATTTTTTTTAAACATTTTATCCATCCGCAGGCCTTTTCCTCGAGTGTCCTGGCACCACGGCTGTGTCGCTGCGCTCAACACTGGAACGCATCTCGGCACCGATACACTCGCTGTCCATTTACGATTTTGACCGGTCTGTCACATCGCTCTCCCAGGACGTTATCCAGCCGGGAGTGCACATACGCCATCTGCAGTTCTCGCACTCGCACCTGGAGGCGCTCAAGGAGAATAGCCTGCGCAACGTACGTGGCAGCCTCGAGTCCCTCAGCATTGTCAATGGCAAATTAACACAGGTAAGTTGCCCAACCATTCAAATTATGTATACGCCAATGCAAAAGCAAGAAATCTCTTCACATTCCCCAGACACAATAAATGAGAAAATGCACCCAAAACTAGTCAGACACCAAAATAATTACACACAAATTTGATTTGGCACCGTCAAAATGACGGCAGTTGCTTTGCTGCATGTTGCCTGTTACGCCGTGCTTATTGTCGTGCAAAATGCTTGCCACACCCTTCTGGAATCGCTATAAGTTGTGGCATCGTTTGACGACAGCTCATCAAACACGACTCACAAAAGACAGCTTTTGCAACGGCAATGGCAATGGCAATTAGTGCATAGCAGCCAGGTTGCTCATTAAGCAATATGCAAAAGTACAGATTAATTCTGATTTAAATATGTATATATATATATATATATATATAAATATAAATAAGCGTTTAAATGCATGAGGAATCGCTATAAGTTGTGGCATCGTTTGACAACTGCTCATCAAACACGACTCACAAAAGACAGCTTCTGCCAATTAGTGCATGGCAGATTAATTCTGATTTATATATATATATACACACACATAATTCAGCTTAAACAAATCTCGTCTACACTACTAACTAATTAAAATCAACTCTCCCTTAAGGGATAGAAGAAAAAGAAAGCAAACTCATTACAAAAATCTCGCCAAGTTGCTCTGAAAAAATATATTGAAAAACATTTTTATTTAATATGTTTTTTTGCTGTTGCGTGTAAAATAAGCTAAGCAACAATAACCAAGAAGAGCGGGGAAGAAGGGAAGGGTTCTGGTTGCAGTAATAGTTGCAGCAGCAGAAATTATTTCCAGTTGGTGTTGACTTTTTGTGGCAAACGTCTTCTATAAACTTAATTGTGGTGGTTTTAAATATACATAATATACGCAAATCTCTCCAATAAATAACTAAAAATCTGAATCTGACTGAGGACCTAAAGGAATGCCAGTCAGCGCCAACAACAAAGCACATCTTCAAAGCAAGCAAATCCAATGGAATACAGAGATACACACACACACACACACTCATGTCATCACATACACATAAACAGCGAGGAAAAACATAATTGTAATTGATTTGAATAAATGCCAGTTATTTATTTTAAGACTCTCATAATAACTTCACTTTTCTGATTCTACATTATTTTGTATATTCAACAATTAAATAACAATTAATTTGAAAGCGCGCACAAAAGTATGCAATGCAATATTAAATATTCTGCTTTCTATTTAATTTTCACCAAAAAGCGCTGCATACTTTTAAGCGGAGCTTAACAAAAAACAAATACAATCATCCAATTTTTGAAAAGAACATATTTTTTACATCTTTTATTTATTTATCTTGTCACAAATATATTTGGTGGGCGTGGTCGATGCAGGCAAATCTAATTAGTGGTGCAAACATACGGCTCCAATAATGTTCATAAATGTTGGGCAACCTGAAAAATGCAAATGGTTTTCTAAGCCATTAAGCTTGTAAAACAGCCGCAGCAGCAGCAGCCAGAGAAGTGGCAACAGTGGCAACAACAAGAGGAACACAATTTCGACAGCCATAAAAAGTAATTTGCCGCCGCGAAATAACAAACGATCCAAAGCCAAAAACAATTGGGTTCAATAAAATAATTTTCGACCAGCCTGGCGAAAGGCAGCCAGCTGGAATCATGCGTCATGGGCGTGGCAGTAATCGCATCCATCGATGCTATTCAAGTTGTGGCAAAATGGGGAAAAAAATACTTCCGCTGCATTGCAGAATTTGACCGAATTTATATTTATTAATAATTATTACGAGCAAGAAAAGAAGACTTGCAACAAATGTGCTTAGCCAGCAGCTGCTGGAGTAGGACCTGGCAGTGCCGTAGTAGTTCCAATGGGCAGTGTCGTAGTAGTTCCAATGGGCAGTGTCGTAGTAGTTCCAATGGGCAGTGCCGTAGTAGTTCCAATTGGCAGTGCCGTAGTAGTGTCAATTGGCTGTGGCGATGGCGGCCTAATTATCTCTGTGGGAATCGTAGCCCTCAGCAAAGGGACACAGGCCGTTTCTTTATCACCCAGCTGCATCCGGGCACAGCGACTGTTATCCGTCGGCAGCCAATCTGCAAGAAAAGGTTTAGGATTTAAGTGAGCTTAATGGATTATCAGCAGCACACTCACTGTGACGGGGTCGATGGTGGCAGTTTTTGTTGCGCAACTGGCATTGGTTTGCCAGCACCTTGCACAACTGCCCATTGCGTGAACGAGCGCAAATCTGGCCACGGGGCGATGTGTGCGCACAGGCCACCGGACGCCAGGGACAGTCCCGTTGGCACCAGAACGCATTCCTTGCTCCCACGCCACGTACCCGCCGGCAATCGTTGTCCGCTGTGTGTGTCCATCTCAGCCTAAGACTGCTGCTGGTGCTGCTGCTGTTCCCACTGCTTCTGCCCAGTTGATGACCATTCAGCGTGATCAGCTCGCAAATGTTATTGAAGCGACGGCAAATGCCGCCCCAGGTGCGGCCACAGACGCGGGGACTGCGAAAGCCACACACGGCTGGAAGGCGGCAGGGTGCCGGACGTATCCCCCCTTCTCCCGGACGCTGTGCTCTTGTCGACGGTAGTAGAATGAGTACTGCTGCTCCGAGCACAGTGACTGCTAGAAGCAAGTGAACCAATAATTTAGACGGAAACTTAATGCCTCAAGGCCAACGGAACCTACCGATTAACGTGGCCAACTGCATGTTGAAATGCTGATATGCTGGATGTGATTGTGGTTGTGGTTTATCAGCTTGGGCAGCAGCTCATCGTTCTTATAGCCCTTGAAGACTGGGCGAAGACTGGGCGAAGACTGGGCGAAGACTGGGCGAAGACTGGGCGAAACAAAGGCAACAGCAAAGAATGGCGGGAGGAGCAGCAGCTGTCCAAACATTTTTGTTTTGCATTGCCAAGGTTATTGACTTCAAAAACTGAATAATCGATGTATGCACATAGATAAAACAATGTCAATATCATATTCAGATTTTCTTGTTGGTTGTCAAACATTTTTTAGATCAATTCTAATTCAATTCTTTGATTGAGAGTCAAATTAGTGGCAAATGTTTCTGTTGCCAAACATTTGATTAATTAAGCTCAGCAATATTGGCCAAGAAATGGTTTTCTATGCAAAATGGAAAATGCATCCTTCATTTTCAAATTTGTCCGCATTTTGTGTATTCTCATTTTTTTGAGTTTTCTAATTATTTACTTATAATTTATTTCAAATATATTTTACCTGAATTGTGCGCTTTTCACTTTTACTTAACTTGATGCATTTTAATGGTTTAAATATAATTCTTGGTCGATTGAAGCTAATCTCTAGAAAAGTGATATCTTTATTTATCCAATGCTCATCTTTATCAAGAGCTTAGATTAACTACGTGTTCACATTTACTTTTTTGTACTGATTTGATTAAATGTGTCAGAAGCACGTGGGATGCATTCGATTGTTTCATTCATTCGATTGTCTGCCATTTTGCCATTCAAAGGCAGCAAAACAGCAAAACATATGCCAAAATTGGGCCACAAAAACATGCATAAAAAAAATGAAATGAAAAGTAGACAATGGGGCTAAAATAAAGTTGGGGCTATGTTCTGGCCCTATAAATAGGCACATCGATCAACTGGTAATCATCAGCAACTTTCGTTAGCTCCTGATAACAGTTACAGTTCCAATCAGCTCGCATCATCATGTTGAAGATTACCGTTTGTTGTTTACTGCTCGTCGTCCTGATGGCCGTCTGCGAGGCAAATTCGGGCAAGCGTTCGCATTGCTTGGGTCGTTGCACATCCAAGGATAAGCATTCCAAGGCGAGGGTCTGCGTCCGGGATGCTAAGAAACATATATGCACCAAGCTGCGTGCCTGCACTCTGCGAGAGCGAAACTGTGGTCTCAGAAGACTGGGCTTGGCGCCGCTCAAAGTGACCAGCCGCCGTCGTTGCGCCAATATTAAGGGCAGCTCCGGCTCCGGTCGATGTGCTCGTCGTCACCGCCCCGCCAAGATTCACAGATCCAAGAAGCATGTGGGCAAATGCCAACGCACCAAGTCCTGCAAACATCAAAAGCGCACCAGCTGCTGGAGCTCCAAAGATGGCCGCAAACAATGGCTGAGCTCCTGCGAAGCCCGGCGAAGGAACTGCCTCAACGCCAAGAGCCCACATCTGCGGCTGAGGCGCGTCAAATCTTCGCGCTGCGACCACTGATTGCGATCCACCATAACCATGCTGACGACGACAAATCCAAAATCGTAGACGACATATATATATATATATATATATAATTCCAACGTAACAACCACAATTTCATTGAAATGAACAATTGACAATTCGATGGGATCAAGTGGTCTCTCCTTTGTATATAGTGTATATATGTATGTGTGTCTTCTGCGTTCCCAGGATAACTGCTCTCTTATTTTATTTTTTATTGCATCAATTTTTTTTATCGTATTTTAAACTTATTTTTTTGGTTATTTTGTTTCAAATTCAAAGCGCTCGTAAATATTTCATAATGTTGCGACAATAAAAATAAATATCATTTTATGGTAGCCATTTCTTTGTTCTGCTTTTGTTCCTGCCTGCCTAGTGGAGCATACAGTGTCAGTTGGGCACAGTGCACACCTCTTCACCAACCGAGGCACTGGCTCGCTTCACTTGGCCATAAATTTGCTTGGGGGCAGTTTTCAAGGCGCCAAGCCAAAAGCGGCCGAAACGGCGGCGCGAATGTTCAATAAATTAAAATCGACTGCCATAAATTTCCATGTCAGTACATTAATTAAAAGGCCGTAATTCGCTTGGCCATGTCACATGGCACAGACTCCTCCTGCGCTGTTCGTCCAGTTGTACAAGGTGTGCATTCACCTGCCTCACCTGCCTCACCTGCCACACCTGCAGTCACCTTCCACATTGCAGCTCCGCCGTATCGGAAATTTTATAATTCAATGCAATTAAAAAGCGAAACAGTTCGAAACGGCGGAATCCATCCATTTCCGAGTGAATTTCATTACACTCCAGCTGCGATGCAATTTAAAATTGCAAAAATTACACATATTCCTTGGTGGGACAACAAACCGATCTTTGTCTTTGTCTTCAGTGCATCTAAAACTTGAACAAAAACGAGTTATTTGAAATTTACCAGCGAAATGTAAATCCCACTTATTGAGTTCCCATTATTTTAGCGATGGGCACTATAATCTTCGATTTATTTTTTTTGTGCTGGTATGGCATAGCTGCTTATTGATATTCATCGAAATGCAGTCCCCCAATAGCGATTGCAACAATTCGATACATTCTTATTACTTTTTTCTCCGATCGATTGTGTCAACTCTTAACCGCGTGGTAAGCAAAAAAAAGCGCAAATTGAACTGTTTATTAATTTTTTTTAAATAGAAAAGCTTAAACGTTAAAAAATGCCAAATAAGCGTAAGCAACAAAACGCTGAAGTGCCAGAAAAGTGGCAGAAACACTCCCGGACTTCTGATGGTTACACCAGCAGCAGCAGCAGCACCACCACCACTGGCAACATCGCCACCGTCGGCATCCCCGCCAGCAGCTACAAATCCATAGGAAATAAGCGTATTGATGTCGGACGTCGTCAGTTGGAATCTGCTAAGCAAGCAAAATTCCGCCCGGTGCTTGGGGATTGCAATACAGAAACAATTTCCGGGCCAAGTCCGGCACTTTTGAAGAAGATTTCTCCAATATTAAGCAACTCGCTTAAAATCCAACTAATGAATAACAGCAAGCCGCTGCTCCCGTTGCCGGCTCCACAGTTCTTCATGAAGGGAATTTCTCATGCAACAGTGCCAAAAGACACGAATGGGCGCCAATTGCCTGCAGCCATACATCCACCTGAGATACTCAAGTATATCAATAAGGAAAACATAAATCCAACATTATGTGCAGCAACTAAACCTGACAATTCACTTGATGTTGATGCTAATAAATCCGACTCGAAGTCACAAGCGAAGGACGACGACGTTAGCCACAAAGCCGCAATGCCGGAGGATCCACAAATGCCGAGCTACGTGCGCCTGCACGTTAATGGGATACCGCACTGTATGACCTTGGAGCAACTCTACAACATGTTTGGCATATTTGGTAAGGTGGTAACCATTGACTATCCTATCAATAGAAAAACTAGTGCCTTAGCTGGCCGCGGATTTGCCTTTGTCGAGTTTGCATATAGCAATGACTGTAAGGTAGCCCAGTCCATTTTGCACGGTACCGAAATTGCTAACATGCGCATTTGTATCTCACCCTACGATCAGAAACTGAGGCTTAACCCACACAAACCTCCATTTGAATCTTTAAACACTCGTCGAATACTGAATAAACATAACACACAATAGCCAAAGGAACACAAAAACTACTTACAAAACTCTGAATATAATTATAATTATTGTAATTGTCATCTGAAAATAAAAATAAAAATAAAAATAAACGAGTATTCCAAAAACTAGTTATGATGCTTCAAATTTATTAAACGTATTCTTAAAGTGCTTACTAATATTTATTTCAGGCTTTTCTAACCACTGAATGGGTATTTCAAATGTACTTAAAATAGAATTGTTTCAATTGCTTCTGGCTGCTCGACGAATCTTTTTGGACACGCAAAACGTATTGCACTTGAATAGCTGTAAATTTGTGTGTGTGTGTGTGTGTGTGTGTGTGTGTATTGACAATATTTGCACAGAAAATGTAAACAAGTGTCGAGCAATAAAATAAAAGCAATTATGTGCTTCAATTTGATGAGACCATTAATTAATCTTTTTATTTTTGCATAAGCTTTTTAACGAAACAGTTGCGCAAGTGAAGTCTGTATTTTTTTTTTCTCATTTCATTCATTTTATTATTAAATAATTAAAAAAGCTGTTATAAAAATAAGAAAAAATAAAAAAAAACAACAATTGTTTACTATTGCATATGGCTTCTTTCTATCGTCTAAATTAGTGAAAAACTATCGATAGTCACTGCTATATATATCGAATACTTAAAGTAATTCCAACGTAACAACCACAATCGGTTTTAAAATGAACAATTGAGAATTCCAAGTGTGTGTATATATATATGTATGTCCCTAAAATATAGGAGAAAGTACAACAAGCTGAAAAAAAACGAACAAAAATTGTGTGTTAACTATTGCATAAGCTTTTTCCTATCGGTTAAACAAGTGAAAACCTATCGATAGTCACGGTTATTGTATAGCGATTTTAATTGCAATCTCAACATTTAAATCCGATTTTGTGTGAAATTAAGCTGATATTGCAATTGCCAATAGTAAAATGCACTAACTGAAAGTTTCTTAACTTGTTGTTGTTTATTTTGTTCTTGTCTTCTTCTTCGGCAGTTGCCGTCGAGAGCACTCAGCTCGATGCAGAAGCTGACCGCGCTGGACTTTGACTACAACGAGATTGTGCGGATCGAGGACTACAGCTTTTATGGCCTGCGCGTTTCTAAGCTGAACATTAAGGGCAATCGCTTGCAGAATATACCAGAGCATGGTTTCGCCGGTCTGGAGGATTGCATGCAGGAGATTGATGTGTCAGAGAATGGACTGCGCACATTTCCGATGATGGCGCTGCGTAGGCTGGATCACCTGCGGGTGCTTCGATTGTCCAACAATAAGATATCCACATTCTATGGCGATATTCAACTGACTACAAACAATGCCACCGCGGCAGCAGCAGCAGCAGCCGCTCTCAAGTTACCATCTCTAATCATGCTGGATCTCAGCTCCAATCAGTTTAGTGAGATTATTTACGACTGCTTTCGTGCGTTCCCGCAGGTGAAGACCCTGTCATTTTATGCGAACCAAATCGAGCTGGTGGCTTCTGAGGCATTCAAGAGCCTCAAGGAGCTAATGTCACTGGACATGTCACACAATCGCATCATCTCACTGGACCCCAAGGTTTTCGTCAAGAATAAGCGGCTGCAGACCGTTGATCTGAGTCACAATCACATACACGCCATCAGTGGCGTCTTCTCCAATTTGCCGCAGTTGCGCGAGGTGTTTTTATCGGAGAACAATATACTGGAACTGCCAGCGGATGCGTTCACCAACTCGACGAACGTCGACGTCATTTATCTGGAATCGAATGGCATTGCGCACATTGACCCCAATGTTTTTAGCACCTTAGCCAATTTGGATCATCTGTATTTGCGTTCCAATTTTATACCCCTGGTGCCCGTCACTCTGTTCGATAAGTGCACGAAGCTCTCATCACTGTCGCTGGACAACAACGAGATCCAAGACCTGGAGATTGGTATGTTCCGCAAGCTGGAGCAGCTGCGAGAGGTGCGCCTGCACAACAATCGCATCCGGCGTGTGCGTAAGGGCGTCTTTGAGCCGCTCCCGGCACTGCAGGAGCTGCACATACAGAAGAACAACATTGAGGACATTGAGCCTGGGGCATTTCACACATTGGATAACATGCAGCATATCAATCTGCAGGACAATCAACTCACAGTCCTGGAGGACATCTTCCCCGAGCAAAACTCATCGCTGCTTTCCATCCAGCTGGAGGCAAACTATCTGCATAAGATCCATCAGCGCACCTTCCGCCAGCAGCGGCGCATCCAGATCATGTGGCTGCGCGACAATCAGCTGGCAAAGATCGATCGTTCGCTATTTGTGGACACGCCACAGTTGAGCCGACTCTATTTGAGCAACAATCACATACGCGAAATTGAGAAGGACACCTTCGCCAGCCTGGGGCTGCTAAAGTTCCTCGACCTGAGCGGCAATCAGTTGCGACAACTGCGACGGGACTATTTTGCCACACTGCTCAGTCTCGAGGAGCTAAGTCTGGCTAACAATAAGATTGAGGCCATCGAGGGCTTTGCCTTCAATCGGCTCAAGCAGCTCAAGGTGCTGGATCTCTCGCACAATCCGCTGGTGCAACTGACGCGTGACATATTCATGGATGAGCTGCCGCTGAGCACGCTCAATCTGCGCAACACATCGCTGCGCAAGCTGGAGCAGCACACGTTCAAGTCCATGCAGAATCTTAACGAGTTGAATCTGGAGCGCAATCGCCTCAATCCGGCAGACATCCAGAAACTGGATGTGCCCAGCCTGCGACGTCTGCACCTATCGCACAATAACTTCAGCCATGTGGGCATCGGCGGCATTATGTCCGGCATGTTCGACAAGCTGCGCTCCCTGCAGCACCTATCGATGGCAAATTGTAGCTTGAGAAGCATACCCGATCAGCTCTTTGCCAAGAACACCAATCTGGTGCGCATCGATCTCTGCGACAATCAGCTGTCCGAGATGAACCGCAACATCTTCAGTGGACTGAATGTGTTCAAGGAGCTGCGCTTGTGCCGCAATAATCTGGTCGAGTTCCCGCACATCGCACTGTACAATCTGAGCACTCTCGAAACGCTGGACCTGGCCCGCAATCAGCTGAACTCCATTGACTTCTTTAAGCTAAGTGGCACACTGAACCTGAGGCATCTGGTGTTGCGGGACAACAAGATTAGCTCGCTGAGCGGCTTTAATGCTGTCAATCTGACCCAGCTGGACAACGTGGATCTTAGCGGAAATCTGCTGCTCTCGCTGCCGGCCAACTTTCTGCGCCACTCGATTAACTTGCAGCGCGTGGACTTGTCCAGCAATCGGTTCTTACAGATACCCAGTTCGGCACTCTCGGATCTGTCCATACCACGGTTGTCCTGGCTAAATTTGACCGGCAATCCCATAAATAAAATCTATACGGTGAAGGAAGAGCGTTACTTTTACCTCAAGGAGCTGTACATTTGCCAGACAAACCTCTCCATTCTCACCTCCAAGGACTTTGAGGCCTTTCAGGCACTGCAGCATCTGCATCTGGTTAACAATCGCATCACGCGCATCTCGCCTGGTGCCTTCAAGTCGCTGACCAATCTGTTGACCCTTGACATGGCCGTCAATGAGCTGGAAGTGCTGCCCAAGGAGCGTTTGCAGGGACTGAAACTGCTGCGGCTGCTAAACATTTCGCACAACACGCTCAAGGATCTGGACGAGTTCAGTTCCGAGTTGGCTCAACTGCAGACGCTCGATCTTAGCTTCAATCAGCTGGACCGCATCTCAAAGAAGACGTTCCGCAACCTGCACGGCCTCGTCGAGCTCCTCCTGATGGGCAATCGTATGACCGCACTGTCCCATGACTCCTTCCGCTATCTGCGTAAGCTTCAGTTGCTCGATCTGCGAAAGAACTACTTTGAGCTGGTGCCGCTGGACCCACTAAAACCAATGGAAACAAATTTGCGCCAGCTGAAGCTAGACGGTGAGTAAATTACACCGTGTTCCGCAAATTAAATTCTATATTTATACTCCACACACACACACACACTGGCACACACTGGCACACACACACTGGCACACACACAGAAAATCCACTGCATTGCAGTTGCGATGCACAAAAGCTGTGGGAATGGCTGCGGGATCATCGCAAATGGTCTCTATCGCCGTCGGGGGGCGATAACATTAATTATCTCAGGTGCGAACACCCGACTGAGCTGCGTGGCAAGGTGTTTGGCCGCATGGAGCCGCAGCAATTTTGTGACGCGCCATTAATACCCAAAATGGCCATACAGGACATACAGCCGTATTCTGTGGTCGTTTCCTGGCAGAGTCGCGACCATTTGGGTCTCACCGGCTTCGAAATTGTTTACCATGCCACCAACGATGGACTCATTGCTGGCCCAACCGACCCCAACGAGACCAGAGGCCCTGATAATCATCACGAACGTGAACGGGAAAAAGAACTGGACCGTAACTACGATAGCACCCTACTCGAAGACCCGGAGCTGGAGCGCGAACGAGACAGAGATGCAGATGCAGATAGAGAACGTCTCGCCCAATTTGGTGCCACCGATGAGGTAAGTGGCCGGCCTTTTGCCCAAAGCAGACATCCTCTGCCTGAACCACAAATTTTAAATTTATTTAATAGTAAATTCTCATTGACGATGACTCAAATCGAGCTGCCCATCCTCATGGGCATCGGCATCTCATCCACTCGTTGTGTTCAAGTAGGCCAAATGGCATTGTTCGATCTTCTATAAACTCTTCCTAACTATATACTTATAACAGATCCTTTCACGAATAGTCAACTAAATAAAAACAAGTACATCAAATTCTTAGATTAATTGTTTATATTATTATTTAATAATTAATAATTACTATTAATTTTGTATACCACAAAATTAAATTATTAATAACGAAAAGGAGTTGAACAAAAAAAAAACACATAAAATGACACCCGTCGTTCAGGTTGGGAAATGGTAGTCAAAGTGCAGCCGCAGGCCCCGAGAAATAATTTGAATAAAACAAGTCTGGCGAGATTGTGGTGGGGTGGGGTGAGGTGGGGTGGGTTGGGGTTTGGGACTGAGGTTGGCACGCAAGTAAAAGTAAACCAAACGATAACAATCTGAAAACTTGGTTCATTTATTCCACAGATACACGGCAAGCGGCTAAATGGCACGGCCACCTCGACGAAGCTAACCAAATTGAGCCCCAACACACGGTATCACATCTGTGTCATCGGAACTGGTAATTGGCTCTCGGAGCCTTTGGCTAATGCGCTTCAAAGGCTGCACTACAATGAGACACGGGAGGAGGCTGGAGCTGGTCTTGGATTTGGTGATGTCGCCCAGCAATCCTTGTCGGACAGCTATTCGCCATATCAGCACCTGAACGGTGTCGATGATGAGTTGGAGCAGCAGCAGGCGGCGTTGATTGAGAACAGCATCGTGACGGACAAGGTGCTGAGCGAGGTGTTGAAGAACTCGCACATCTCGGCCTGCACAGATGTGCAGACATTGGACTCGACGCCCAGCCTTATTACCGATGAGAATGGATTGTCCAGCAATGGATT